>PVKP010018313.1:0-44432 GCA_004027715.1 Plecturocebus donacophilus | reverse complement strand
TTACAAAGAACTAAAACAGATTTACAAGAAAAAAACAAACAAGCCCATTCAAAAGTGGGCAAAGGATATGAACAGACACTTTACAAAAGAAGACATACATGAGGCCAATAAACATATAAAAAAATGCTCATCATCACTGGTCATTAGAGAAATGCAAATCAAAACTACATTGAGATACCATCTCACACCAGTTAGAATGATGTTCATTAAAAAATCTAGAGACAACAGATGCTGGAGAGGATGTGGAGAAACAGGAACACTTTTACACTGTTGGTGGGAGTGTAAACTAGTTCAACCATTGTGGAAGACAGTGTGGCGATTCCTCAAGGACCTAGAAATAGAAATTCCATTTGACCCAGCAATACCATTACTGGGTATATATCCAAAGTTATAAATCATTCTACTATAAGGACACATGCACACGAATGTTCAATGCAGCACAGTTTACAATAGCAAAGACCTGGAACCAATCCAAATGCCCACCAATTATAGACTGGACAGGGAAAATGTGGCACATATACACCATGGAATATTATGCAGCCATCAAAAACGATGAGTTTGTGTCCTTTGTAGGGACATGGATGAAGCTGGAAACCATCATTCTCAGCAAACTGACACAAGAACATAAAATCAAACACCTCATGTTCTCAGTCATAGGCAGGTGTTGAACAATGAGAACACACAGACACAGGAAGGGGAGCACTACACACTGGGGTCTGTTGGGAGGAAATAGGGGAGGGACAGTGGGGAGATGGGGAGAGATAGCATGGGGAGAAATGCCAGATATAGGTGAAGGGGAGGAAGGCAACAAATGACACTGCCACGAGTGTACCTATGCAACAATCTTGCATGTTCTTCACATGTACCCCAAAACCTAAAATGCAATAAATAAATTAATAAATTAAAAAAAAGAAAATGATTGCAATTATGCATTGTGCATATTATGATTTTAACATTATTGGTGACTGCATTTGCAGCCCTGATTTCTTTCCTCACCATGATGCCCCCCTCCCTACAACAACACTCACCTCCTGTAATGAAGCATACAGTGTTAAAAAAAAAATACAAAGTCTAAGAAACAATTATTATTTGCATACATTATGATGGCTTACATTAAAAAAAAAGAACCTAATAGACTCTAAATATCAACAGGCTCTTAAATATCAATTATTAGAATTAGTAAGGGAATTTATTAAGGTTGCTGAAGATAAAATCAACATACAGAAATTAACTGTATTTCCATAAAATAATGAACTAAAACTCAATCCTAAGCATCAACAGCATTTAAAATAGCAACAAAAAGTATAAAGTCACTACAAATAAATATAACCAAAAAATGTGCAATTCTTTCATAGGAAATATTATAAAACTACACTGATGCTTTGGATAGGGAGACTCAACGTTGCAAAAATGTCAATTCTTCTCTTACTAATTGGGCAATTTCAAAAAAATTCCTTCAAGGGTTTTTAATGGAACTTCATTATGTACTTCTCAAATTTATAAAATTAAAGAGTCTAGTACAGCCAAGACTTTTTAGAGAAGAAAAAATGTGAAAACATACTCTACCAGATATCAAGACTTATAAAGCTACTGAAGGTATTAGTACAGGAACTTTTTAAAAATTGAATAACTTAACATAATAGAGAGTATAAGACTGTTAAACAGTCTACAACACTTTCACTACAAATGGGAAAACATTAAAATTGGATCTTTACCTCCCACCACAAACAAAAATAAAATCCAAGTGGACTAAAGACTCTACATAATAGACAAAACATGTCTTTTAAAAAAAGATAAGAATATTTTTGTGATCTCAGGATACATAAGAACTTCTTAAGGCATGAAGAAAAAATAATGACAAACTACACATTAAAATGAAAGACTTATTCATCAAGAGATACCACAAAAAGAATGAAAACATAAGCCACAAACTGAGAAAACATATCTTCAAAACATATATTTAACAAAGAATTCACATCCAAAATATAATTTTGAAAAAATGCTTCCTGCAAAATGACTGAGATAAAATCAATTAATAAAAAATTAAATTAAAAATTGGGCAAAATGAGGTCATTTCATAGAAATATATTATTTAGGAACACATACATAAATGGCAAAAACTCAACTACTATTTTAGAAATAGAGACTAAAATACAACTAAATCCATCAAGTTTTATTAAGGCATAATTAATAAAACTACTATAGGAAAAAACACTAGGCAAATGGTATTTTTATTGATGGGACAATCCAATATAATAAATATATCAATTCCCCCACAAAATTATTTCATTAGTTTAATGCAATTCCAGTTAAAATTCCAGTAAGATTTTTTCTGGGAAACTTAGCAAATTTATTAAGAAACTTCATGGAAAATTTTGAAAGCCAAAAGGCAAAGAAGAGAGCTTCTTTATCAGATAATAAAATGTATTACAAAGCAATAGTAATGAAAGCAGTGTGGTATCAGCATAGAGATAATGATAAACAGACCAATGCAACAGAATAGAAAGCCTAGAAACAAACTTATTTCATACTAAAGTTAATAGAGATGCATCATATTTTGTGGGATATACATTTACAACATTTAGTAAATAATGTTAGGAAAACTGGCTTACTACATGAAGAAAAATACTGTTAGCATCCTTTATTATCTCCAAATAGACTAAAAATCTAAATGTAAAAAATAAATTGTGTGAAAGTTGTTAGAATCAAAATTGTGTAGCTTGTGTTAAAAACTCTGACAAATAGATCCAGGGACAGCCATAAAGGAAGGGTTCTTGTGGCAAACCCCTGATAAAATTATCACAAGAGACTCTTCAAAAAACACAATCCTGCACAAAGGGCACCACAACCTTACATAGAAAAAATATTTCTTTGAGGACATCTGCCTACCAACTGCCTGTCCAACCAAACCAAGGATAATTACCTTAAACAATTATGTAATCCTCCTAATTTTTCCTTTAATAGCCTTTTTCTTTCTTTACCTTCCTGAATACATACATGGTTTACTATGACAAGTGTATTCCTATTGCACTGCCTATTCTGGAATAAGTATCATGTTCTTTCAGGGAGTATCTGTTATTTAGATTGACAATCTAAAAATAAGAAAATGGGCTGGATGTGGTGGCTCACACCTGTAATCCCAGCACTTTGGGAGGCCAAGGGGCAGGAGTTCCAAGACCAGCCTGAGCAATAAAGTGAGGCCCCATCTCTACAAAAACTTAAAAAAAAAATTAGCTAGGCATGATGGTGCATGCCTGTCGCCTCAGGTACACAGAAGCCCAAAACAAGAGGATTGCTCAAGCCCAGGAGGTCAATACTGCAGTGATCCATGTTCATGCAATTGCACTCAAGCCTGGACTACAAAGTGAGCCTCTGTCTCAAAAAATAAAAATAAAATAAAAAGAAGAAAGTGTAAAAGAATAATCTTAAGACAGAAAAGAATTTCTAAAATATTATTTTTTTAAAAGTACAATCTTTAAAGGAAAAAATTAATAGATATGACTACATTAAAATTAAAGATGTGTCTTCAATGAAGGACTCGACTTACAAAGTTAACAGAGAGGTGTCAGGCTGAAAAAAGACATTTGCAACTTTTATAACTTATAAAGGATTAATATTTAGAATAGACAAGGAACTGCCAATCAACAACTTAAAAACAGAAAAAGTAGAATGGAAAAAAAAACTGGCAAAAGTTACAAATAGGCAATGCACAGAAGGGGAAATCTGAATAGATAAATAAGAAGAGATGGTCAACTTCACTATCAGAAAAATGCACAATAAAACACTAATAAGTACCATTTTAAATTCATCAAATAGGCAAATATTACAAACTGAGGTATTAACAACTCCTCACAGGATTATGGGTAACTGACAAGCCTCATGATGAAGCTGAATTGGTACATTTTCAGGGTAACCTTTCAGTGGAAACAAAAATTATGGGCCTACCTACTATTTGGCTCACATACAGAAAGACACTGTAGACAAGACTAATCTCTCATCACAACAGGAAGAACCTAGGAGGCTCTGGAGAATAGCTTCATTGGAAAGGGGAGCTGGAGTGCCACATCAACAGACATCACGATGTCAACTGAGCTGTCCATGGTCCTGACTGCTGTACCTCCCCCACCCCACTCAGATGAGTTAGTCCTTAGTTTGTTTCTGATCTTCCTGACCATGTGTTCAGAACATCTTCTGTTCTCTACTGTCACTAGCTCAACAGTCCTTTTATTCATTACCGCTTGAATCTCTGCTGGTCAGGTCAGTGACACAAAGCCCACCTGTTTCACAGTTAAAATGTTGATAAAAATAGCAAACAAGGCTGGGTGTGGTAGCTCATGTGGTGGCTCAAACTTTGGGAGGCCGAGGAGGGTGGATCACCTGAGGTCAGAGCTCGAGACCAGCCCGACCAATATGGTGAAACCCCATATCTACTAAAAATACAAAAATTAGCCAGGCGTGGTGGCGTGCGCCTGTAATCCCAGTTATTCAGGAGGCTGAAATGGGAAAATTGCTTGAACCTGGGAGGCAGAAGTTGCAATGAGTCAAGATTGTACCACTGCAATCTAGACTGGGCAACAGAATGAGACTTCCTCTCGAAAAAAAAAATAGGCTGGGTGCGGTGGCTTACATCTGTAATCCCAGCACTTTGGGATGCCGAGACAGGTGGATCACGAGGTCAGGAGATTGAGACCATCCTGGATAACATGATGAAACCCCATCTCTACTAAAAATACAAAAAACAAAAAATTGGTCAGGATGGTGGGGCGTGCCTGTAGTTCCAGCTACTCAAGAGGCTGAGGCAGGAGAATCCCTTGAATTCAGGAGGTAGAGGTTGCAGTGAGTCGAGATCTTGCCACTGCACTCCAGCCTGAGTGGCACTCCAGCCTGGGCGACAGAGCGAGACTCCATCTCAAAAAAAAAAAAAAAAAGTAAACAAAAGACATTTTAAACCATGTATTTAAAAATGCTTTCATTTGAGTGAGTTTAAGAGAGAGGAGAGACAGAAAGACCACTTAAGAGATGAAGAACAGGCTGAGCATGGTGGCTCATGCCTACAATCCCAACACTTTGGAATGCCAAGGCAGGAGGATAACTTGAGGCCACAAGTTTGGGACCAGCCTGGGCAACATGGTGAGACCCCATTTCTACAAAAAAGAAAAAATTTTAAAAATTAGCCAGGCATGGTGGCACTCGCCTGTAGTCTCAGCCACTTGGGAGGCTGAGGCAAGAGGATCCCTTGAACGCAAGAGTTGGGAGGCTACAGTGAGCTATGATTGTGCCACTGCTCTCCATTCCTGGGTAACAGAGTGAGACCCTGTCTCTACAAAGAACAATAAAAGAGATGAACAATGAAAATGAGAGACAAAGAGGAAGTACATGGGAGTATACAGTATTCAACTGTGAGTTCCAAACAGGCAGATATTTTTATCTGTTTTGTTTCACTAAATCCCCTATGCCAAGAATAATTACTGTCAGACAGTAAGTGGCTTACTAAATAAGATGAATGAATTAATCACTAGACACAGACATACAAGAAACTCACTTTGAAATCCATTCTGTGGCCTTTCAGTCTACTACAATTTAAACCTGTTAAACTGTTTTGCTGCTCTAAATTATTATCTGTGTTATCTGTGTTGAGCTCCTCTGATTTTAGATACAGAAATATACTGCAACTTCAGTTATTTATAAGTAAATGAAGTCTTTCTCATTCAGATTTTTCCCATTTGCTAATTCATCAATTTGACTCCATATCCTATTTTCATTATTCTTTATGGATTCCATTAGTTTCCATCTTCAGATGTGAATCCCTTTCAGACAACTGTAAAGATCCTCATCTGACTCCCTCCCTCTGCCTGGAATTGGGAAGCATTCTACAATAAAATATAATTTTTAAATTAACTATACTTTTAAACGTCATAAAATCGTGACTCTGCTTACCTGAGAATATGGAATAAGTGTTTCAAACTGTTGATGAAGTTCCAATAGCTGAATTAACTCTGTATTTTTTTTGGCCTTTTCTCTAACTATATCAATATAATGTTCAGGATTTTCTGCAAATGAATATGCAGCATCTTTACTACTGAATGTGTAGTATTTTTCTTTATATTTTAAAATTCCAATTGCTGGATTTCCTGAAAATAAAAAAAGAATTAGATATGAAATGTCTTGATCACTTATGAAATATTGTTATTCTGGCTGGGCATGGTGGCTCACACCCATAATCCCAGCACTTTGGGAGGCCAAAGCAGGCAGACCACCTGAGGTCAGGAGTTTGAGACCAGCATGACCAACATGGTGAAGCCCTGTCTCTACTAAAAATATAAAAATTACATGGGCATGGTGGTATGCACCTGTAATCCCAGCTATTCGAGAGGCTGAGCAGGATAATAGCTTGAACCTGGGAGACAGAGGTTGCCCGGAGCTGAGATTGGGCCACTGTACTCCAGCCTGGGTAACGGAGTGAGACTCTGCCTCAAAAAAAAAAAAAAAAAAAGAAAAGAAAAAGAAAAAGAAATACTGTTATTCTGTATCTGTAATATACCCATAGAACCATTCCCTATCCACTCCATTTTTTTTTTTTCAGAGACAATGTCACACTCTTATTACCCAGGCTAGAATGCAGTGGCACAATCTCAGCTTACTGCAGTAACGACCTCCCAGACTCAAGTGATCCTCCTGCCTTAGCCTCCCAGGTAGCTAGGACTACAGCCACCACACCTAATCTTTCTTGTATTTTTTGTAGAAATGGGTATTCACCATGTCACCCCGGCTGGTCTCAAACTCCTGGACTCAAGCAATCTTCTCACCTCGGCCTCCCAAAATGCTAGGATTACAGGCATGAGCCACCACTCCTGGCCCTTCCACTCCTTTTTTTTTTTTTTTTTGAGACAAAGTCTCACTCTGTCACCGAGGCCGGAGTGCAGTGGCATGATCTCAGCTCACTGTAACCTCTGCCTCCCGGGTTCAAGCAATTATCCTGTCTCAGCCTCCTGAGTAGCTGGGACTACAGGCACATGCCACCATACCTGGCTAAATTTTGTATTTTTAGTAGAAACGGGGTTTTGGTAGTCTCAAACTCCTGACCTCAGGTGATCCCCTCACCTCAGCCTCCCAAAGTGCTAGGATTACAGGTGTGAGCCACTGTGCCCAGCCCCTTCCACTCCATTTTTAACATATCACTTATGATTTTATTTTGCTAAAATGTTATGACTAGCATTTTAATTTATACATTTTATTGAATGGTATCATGTAAAATTCATATTAATTATATATTTTTAAATTTTTATGTTAAAGTATGATTTTAAACTGTATTTTATATAAAAATACTTTCCACTATCCAGATATAATAATTTAAAAAATCTTTTATGAAAAGCCACTTACTCATCTGGCAGATTTTTCAAAGCTACATAAACTAAACTAACTGCTGCAAGGGCTGTTTTTAAAATAATCCAGTAAGAACTACAAAAATGGAACATCTTTTTCAAAATGCAAATTTGCATGTTAGCAAATATTTTCCACTGTAAAAAGATAGACTATAGATAATTAAATATCCACACAGTTGGTGGAAGTTGTATTAGAAAGAGTAACACTGTCTTACTCATTTATTCTTTCATTTGTCCAACAAATAGTTATTGACCTTGTTCTTGGTGTTAAGCCTATAGAAGAAAACAAATTCCCTTCTCTCAAAAAATCACAATATATTGTTGGCCACAGAGCGACAAGTGCTACATGGAAAACAATAACAAAGCAGGTTAAACACATAGTAAAAGGAAGAAGTGTGCAATTGATACTTTGGGTGATTAGGGAAGGCCTAATAAAATGTGGCGCAAGGCGAGTAGCGACCTGGGAGGCAGAGCTTTCCTAGTAGAGCGCAAAGGCTCTAAGGTGAAAGTGGGCTTCGATTGTTCAGCAACAGCAAGAAAGCCAGTGCCACTGGAGTGGAGCAAACGAGGGAAAGCGTGGTAGGCAATGAAGTCAGTGAAGGCCTCTGAAAAGGACCCTCATTGGTAAGCCCCAGTGTTACCCTGGGATTTAAGCCATGTGGTTTCCACTCCTACATGGAAGAAGGGAAGTTCTACAGAATTCATCTGAGGTAATGCAGGTTGCTGCTGCTCAGAAAATAATGAAGTAGAAATCATGTAGTAAGCAGAAATAGTCAGAATTCACTTATTCAGAGAGGAGTCTGAAACTCATGGCCCCACAAGCTCTTCTGCTTTTCTACTTTGCCCTCTTTCTTAGACCCACAGTTGGGAGAAGCTGGAAGGGACCATACAGACCTCCTGGTTGATCCTTTCCATTTTCCTGAGGGGAAACTGAGGTCCACAGAAGGTATGAGATTTCAAAAAGGTTACCTAGTTCACTAAGGACACAGACCAGGCTCTTCTGAACCCTAGCCCATAGCTTTTTCCACCACATCCATGTTTCTCTTTTCCCTTCTTATTTGTGTGAAATAGGGAAGGAAGAAAGGAAGGAAGTGGAGGGAGGGAAGGAGGAAGAAGAAAAAGAAATGGAAGCTATCTACATTCCATTCCATTTTACTTCTGCATGGCTTTTGATTATTTTCTCCCCAGTATTAGTGACCTTCATCGGGCTTCAGAATATTACTCTCTCAATTTCCCACAGTAAATATTTTGTTATTCCCGTTATCAAATATGTAACAACATTTTTTGAATGAGCCAATTGTGTGTTCTCTCTAGCCTGTATACACACAATCCCAATAATTATTTTTAATGAAAAAATACCCAATAGTGAAACGTCACAAAAGAAGTTTAAAAAAACAATGAAGAAAGAAGGAAAATAAGGTTAATGGTGTAAAGTAAATAAGACACAATCTTGTCACACTGTTTTCATTCTAGCCCTAGCATGCTTTTTCTTACTCAAAATTCACACAGCACTTTTTGGATGATAATTTATTTCATCTCTATCTCTGACTTATTATTTATTTTGGAGAAGCTCTAATAATATATATACCATAGAGAAATTTTACTTGACAAAATATTAGCTACTTCCTTATAGGGGTCTAACAGAGAAATCCGGATCTATGCCAGTGAAATATAACTGCAAAGTGACAAAGAATATTTTTTAACAAATACCTCAGTCAAATAAGTGTTGTTCTTTCAGTAATTACTTTGAAAGATAATATATTTTTAGTAATGTTGTGTAACATTTCTTTTGTTTTGTTTTGCTTTTGAGACACAGTCTTGCTTTGTTGCCCATCTGAACTGCAGTGGTGTGATCTCTGCTCACTGCAATCTCCGCCTCCCTGGTTCAAGTGATTCTCATGCCTCAGCCTCCTGAGTAGCTAGGACTATAGGTGTGTGCCACCACATCTGGATACTTTTTGTATTTTTAGTAAAGGCAGGGTTTCACCATGTCTTTACTGCTCTCCAGTCCTGACCTCAAGTGATCCACCCGTCTTGGTCTCCCAAAGTGCTGGGATTACAGGCGTGAGCCACCATGTCTGGCCAATGTCGTGTAACATTTCTAGAATTCTTCATTGGGCATATGAGTCATCCCCTTTCCATGGTACTACAGCATCCATATTTCATAATATATGTATATATATACACCTTCCATTACAAATCATGTATAATTTCTTGCTTATGTCAGTCTACCAGAGCACCTCCAAAATAAAGACTTCGTCTGGATCATCTTTGTAGCTCCCTTGCTAGTTCACCATAAGATTCCATAAAGTTTTTAAAGTGAGTATGCAAGTGAAGTGGCAGCACTCCATATAAAGGAAAATTTGGGGAAAGGAGAGCAGTCTTATTTCCAATGATATACCTGGAAGGAGAAAACCATCTGTTGCAGCAAACGTGTAAGCACAAAATCCCCGATACTGAATTAACAGTTTATCAAAATTTGCTGTTGTTTCTGGGAAAAGCCATTCTAGTTTTCTGAAATCCGCCACATTTACTCTATCTTCTAAAATGAAAGAGAACAAGAAAAGCTTTAATTCAGTGTGAAGGTTAAATTTCCAAAATAAATCAGAAGTAGGTCATAAACATTACCTTTTTATTGCTTTGTACTTTTCCCAATTGACAAAAACTTGATATTCACAAAACCAGACTTATGAGGAAGCCTATTCAAGCAAAGAAGTACAAATGACCTCAGTGACATATAATGTCACGTAAGTTTCTGGGGCAAACTTGGAGGTAGGACTTCACTCCAGAATGAAGAATAGGAAGAGAGGCCATTTCTGACAAGCATGCATTGCTGCTGAGAGAAAGGCCGACTCGGGTACTTCCAAAAGAGTGTGTGATGCTTCCTGCTGCTGCCAAGTAAATAACCCAAGGAACTGAGCAGAATCGAGAGGCTGCTATGTGACCCAGACAGAGAGAGACTGACCTCATTCAATATAGTGTTGTTCTTAATAATATACGAGGTGGCAAAATATGTTTCATATGATGCTTATAAACTAGGACTATTATTTCTTGAAACAACAGAAGGTTCTGAGCAAAGACAGTCAAAAAATGTCTGTTACTTGATTTTAATAACAAGGTGTATACTTTTTGTTCTTTATACTTTTAAAAATTCTTCCTACTGTTGGTTAGCTTACCTATTTACATTTGATAAGCAAACTGAATAAATTTTTACACAAATAATACCATGTATTTATAAAACATTGTTCCAAAAGTTTCTTAGCTTTCACAAGCCCACCTACACTTCTATGCCTGGTTCTAAACCCAAAAATCAGGCACCACAAAAGATCTTGTGGCTACCACTAAAAGTAAATGCATAATTTATAGAAAATAAATCTTCTCTCCTTTTTCCTGATACGCCTAAAAGCCTCTACAATGACAATATGTGGCAGGTGTCAATGACCTTCTTTTAGGAGAACACTGGATCACCCAATTCACTGGAGCAGTAATTTAATAGTGTTCTGGTGAATAAAAAGTTCTGACGTGCCAGGCACGGCAGCTCATGACTGTAATCCCAGCACAATGGGAGGCCGATGCAGGCAGATCACCTGAGATCAGGAGTTGGAGACCAGCCTGACCAACATGGTGAAACTCTGTCTCTACTAAAAATATGAGATTAGCCAGGCTTGGTGGCTCATGTCTATAATTCAAGCTACTTGGGAGGCTGAGGCAGGAGAATCGCTTGAACCCAGGAGGCAGAGGTTGTGGCGAGCCAAGATCGCGCCATTGCACTCCAGCCTGGGCAACAAGAGTGAGACTCCATCTCAAAAAAAGGTTCTGACGTATGGTAGAAAATGACACATCTAAATCTAGGAAGTTGCAGGTAAACAGTCTCGCCAATATGGTTAGCTTAATATCCACTGTTGAAACCACTTTAACTTTTTGATTTCATTTAATATTTGCTTAGATATGCTGTTTTAATGAAATTAAATGAGTAATAAAAACCTTGAACTGAAAGGATATTTTTAAATTTCTGATTTAGTTTTCACTTTTTATGTATTCTAATAGTTTAAGAAATCACTGCTATTTATTTTCCATTGTTACAAAATCAGAATTTGAAAATAAAATTCATGAATTATTAATTTCATTTTCCGGAACAACTCTTTTTAGGCAACATCAACATCTCAAGTCCCAGGCTCCTTTGTGGCATTCTTTATAAATGTTAAATTGTCTTTAGCTAAGATAGAAGAGTCTAAAATGGTTAAAAGTTTATTGATAAAGATTTTCTTTCTGTAAGAATCAACGCATCTTCTAAAGGGCCTAAATAAGCTCAATTAATTTTACAGAGATAATGTAATAACCTACACCAGGCTAGCATCACTGACTCCATTTTAGCTGTAAACTCCAACCTGGCTTCCCCTTCCTTACCGCAGCCCCTTTGGGTGCATACTTGGGTTGTGCTGCACTTAGAAGCACTGAAGTGTGCTGTTCTTAACACTTGTAACCGTTGTAACTGTATCCTGCTTGGTATACCTCCCCCCTGCCATTGGAAGAAAAAAGTTTCCCTTTGATCATTGTGTAGAAGGAGCCTGATCACCCCCCTGCTTAGTAATTGTATGGAAACCACCTGTGCCCGCAGCCCCTTCCTCTAACCTGCTTTTCTGCTTCTGTAAAATTCCGCTTCAGCTAGGTACTCCCCTCCCCTACCTAAATCAAGGTATAAAAGATAATCAGGCCCCTTCCTTGGGGCTGAGAGAATTTTGAGCAGTAGCCATCTCTTGGTCACTGGCTAATAAAGGACTCTTAATTTGTAACTCAGAGCGTGGCGCATTCCTTCTAACTCGCTCGGTTACTAGAGCGGCTGTCACCACTAAAACAGACATTATGTAGGCCCAGGCCCTGCCGGCCAAAACTTCAGCACAAAAAACTAACTTAATTACTCTCACTCAAGCCCTCCAATAAAATAAAAATAAACACATCAACATTTACACTGACAACAAGTATGCCTTTACAACTATACATATTCATAAAACTATTTACCAGGAGTACAAGCTTCTCATATTGACTAAAAAAACTATCAAAAAGGGCCTAAATAAGCTCAATTAATTTTACAGGGGTAACATTCATTGGTTTGTAAATTCTCAACTTGAATCTGAGGTAAATATATAACAAATAACTTTCTAAAGAAATTGAGCTTTATTTGCAACAAAATAGCAAGGAATAATATTCTTTTCTCCAACAAATCAATAATAAAATCACTAGGACTGCAATAAAACACATCTGCACAAAAAATCATTGTTAACCAAAACATGAACGATAACACTAGAAATGTAGGAATGGTTACTGCTGGATAGTAAGTTATTCACATTACATAGTTTCTGTTTTCCACATGTCCTCTCATGAACATTAGTGCTTTTTTTGGAGGGAATAGGGATGGAGTCTCATTCTGTCACCCAGGCTGGAGTGCAGTAGTGCAATCTCAGCTCACTGCACCCCTGCCTCCTGGGTTCAAGTGATTCTCCTGCCTCAGCCTCCTGAGTAGCTAGGATTACAGGAGCGCACCACCATGCCCGGCTAATTTTAGTATTTTTAGTAGAGACGGAGGTTTGCCATGTTGGCCAGGTTGGTCTCAAACTTCTGGCCTCAGGTGATCCACCCACCTCGGCCTCCCAAAATGCTGGAATTATACACATGAGCCACTGCACCCACCCCTCATGAGTACTTTATAATCAAGAAAAATGTTTAATGCTTTATCAGAAAGATATAACATGAAAATTTTAGATTAGAGGCAATTTTAAAAAAAACAGGAAATAATGGATGATTTTCATTACCCATGTGTTCTTTCATTCTACACATATCAGTTTTCACAGTCACTCCATTGAGATGATGTTGCATTACTGTCTCAGGAAAGAATAGTTTGTGAGCATCCAGGAATGGCTGAAGGTGAGTGAATAAATTACTGAGGATACCAACTACAACAGTTTCGTCTTGCAAGCTGGTCCACAGAGTGGAAAGTGCAATGAAGATAGGCTAAGAAAGAGAAAAAAAATGTTCAAAATGTAACTGTGTAATTATAAATCACTGTCTTCTTTAAGATAAACACAGTTGTTATTTGTAAAGAAGTTAGTTAATTCTCCCTAAGTCAAAGTCATATGAATTTAGATAATAGATTTTAGATAGAAATTTAACTCGTAAATTATTATATACCTGGAAAATAAACTTGCACTATGAGAAACAAATTATGAGAAAATAAACTTGCATTTTATTTCAAGGCATTTTATTTTGGTATGATTATTATAAAGTTAATTTACTTTAAAAAGCCAAATGCATGTGATCACCTAAGAAAGATTTATGGACTATTCATCTCAAAAAACCAAGGGAAAAATCTCTCTAAAAAAAACATAGGGCCTGGGGCAGTGACTCACGCCTGTAATACCAGCACTTTGGGAGGCTGAGGCAGGCAGATCACCTGAGGTTAGGAGTTCAAGACTAGCCTGGCCAACATGGCGAAACCCTGTCTCTACTAAAAATACAAAATCAGGCAGGCATGGTGGCGCGTGCCTGTAATCCCAACTACTTGGGAGGCTGAGGTAGGAGAATTGCTTGAACCTAGGAGGTGGAGGCTGCAGTGAGCTGAGATCGAGCCATTGCACTCCAGCCTGGCCGACAAGAATGAAATCACATCTCAAAAAAAAAAAAAAAAAAGGAGGGTGGGACAAGATGGCAACATAGAAAAGTTCCCCCCACCCACCTGGCAAGGATACCAGGTTAACAACTATCTACAAAGAAAAAACACCTTCATAAGTACCAAAAATCAGATGTGTTTAGAGGGGAATGAACACAACAGTGTCACTGAAGACCATTTTTGTGTTTGTTTTCCTGACTGATCATCTAATAAAATATAACAATATTAAGAAAGTAAAATTAAAAAGCTAAATATGACTCATTATAATTAGATTTATCTGGCCCAATCATCACTCAAAAGAAACTGGAAAGTATAGAGATATATCTTAGGGCATGTTTTGTGAGCTGCAAGTTAAAGATTTTAGGCCACTGAGATATGTTTCTTATTCATATTAAAGGTCATCGACTTATAGAACAAATGAAAAATCAACAAGGCCCCACATGTAAGCCAATTTGGCCTTTTGTTTCTTGGGTTTTAAACCAAATACTGGGCATGACTGCAGAAAGTTATTATAGCCTCATATCCTCTATAATAATACTGCATGTACATTTTATACCTCCTTTTCCAGATAAGGTTTGCCAGGTTTGTCCATAAAATGGTGCAGATAATGAGAAAGTCAATGTAAGTGCAGGCCTGATAAACAAAATGATTATTATCTGTCTTTTCAGGAAGTCACAAGTTATATCATCTCTCTACTGGAACCAATTTCTGACTCGCTCCTATGAATACATTTTCAGCCTAGTACTATGATTATTTCTGTTGTCACAGCCAATACGGATATGGTTATCATACTATACAGCTGCAGTTCCTTTAGTAGCAGTTGCTTATGCAGGGGAATTCTCTCATGAAACTTAAAGCATACTATCACTACAAAATAACCATAAAGAGCAGGATCAACTTATACAAAACTAACATTATATTTTTAGAAATTAAATATAATTATAATGACTTGCAATCCAACATTATAGGGCTCAACAGGAAATTTACCCTTAAGGTAAAAAGTTTATCACAAATACTTACAAAGACTTGTGATGTTGGGACGGCTATCTTTGATTTTACGGTCATTTTTAGTTGTTCCAGATGAGCTCCTAACTGTTTTGTCATCATTTCCACTTCTTGAGCACCAGTAATTATATCTGACTGTGAAAACAACATAATTTGCATTAATATCTTTATAATTCTACTATAAAAATCACATGTATTTCAGACTACATCCTCTGAAGGTATGCTCGATGACAGCCGGAAGTCTGTTCTCCGAGGTATCCTCAACCCCTAGAACAGTACCAGCATATGTGTGGTGCTTACAAGATACTTACAAGATACTTGTGAGATGGATGAATCTCTTGAAATACAATGGATATACCTTTTTTAATGTATACAGGTATTCTTAGATTTAAATATAATTGGATTCTTGAAAAATGAATCCTCAAGAATCCATTTTTGTATAGCTGTTATTTTCCTATTCCTCAATGATAAAATTAACTAGGCATTCCTCTGAAAACTATGTTCATAACAAGATTTAATAAAATCACATTGAGAAAAACCTGTTAGGAGTGAGCCAGCAGGACACTGCAGGTTGGTAGGCTAGTGAGATCTCACCTTGTGATGTATGATACAGGGTTTTGGGGTTGACCAGAATCCCTGTACTGAATCAGGGGTTATTTTTTGAAGAGCTGTCATATAAAGTTCATCACTGAAATGACTCACAAGGAAGTATAATGTTGTTTTCTTGATTTGAAGGGATCCAAGGAATTTGCTAGGGTTAAAGACTTGCTTACTATGAATGCAGAACTGAAATGAACTAGAAAAGCATTTGATGAAGCAAACTATGGATCCTGATACCTTCTGTACTTTCTGAAACTTCATTATCTTCTGGAGAAAGTACATCTATTAACTGTATATTTTCTATAGTAAGGTCCTGACAGATACCTAGCCATGTAAATGAAAGATGAAGAAATGCAAAGTTTTCAGCTTTTATTTTCATGCCTTCAATTTTAGGGTGATCTTTGGGCCTTTATTTGACTGCATTTATATAAGCATAGTTGAATTACTTGTTGGGTTTCAATGATCACACATAATAAGTTAAAGTACCAGCCAGGCATAGTGGTTCATGCCTGTAACCCTAGCACTTTGGGAGGCCAAGGCAGGTGGATCACGAGGTCAAGAGATCGAGACCATCCTGGCCAACATGGTGAAACCCAGTATCTACTAAAAATACAAAAGTTAGCTAGGCATAGTGGTGTGCATCTGTAGTCCCAGCTACTTGGGAGGCTGAGGCAAGAGAATCACTTGAACCAGGGACTTGGAGGTTGCAGTGAGGTGAGATCACACCACTGCACTCCAGCCTGGCAACACAGCGAGACTCCTCAAAAAAACAAATGTGAAAGCATCTTATAAACCATTCATTGCTTTCTGACTTTTGACTATCTAAAGAGTGAAGTAGTATTTATGTGTTAACTGTATCTATGCCTTTGTAAGCTATACTGTAGTTATTTATTATGCAAGATCTAAATGACATATTTGATTTTATGATAACTAAGACATGCTTCATGTATCCTAAAGTTTTTAGACAACAGTAAACTGAAAGGTTAATAATGGTAGTGAACTGGTTTGTGATCCTTCTAAGGAGATGACATAGAAAAATACAGTTCTTTGTAAGAATTTTTATGTCTTAAAAGATAATTTGTCTTAATATTCTTTTCTCCATATAACAAGAGTAACTTTTTTTTTTCAAGAAACTAAAAGTTTCATGTGAATGCTCCTGTATTGGAATGTATTTCTGATTTAAAACCATCTAATGGGGCCGGGTGTGATGGCTCACACCTGTAAACACCACCACTTTGGGAGGCCGAGGCAGGCGGATCATGAGGTCAGGAATTCAAGACCAGCCTGGCCAACATAGTGAAACCTCTGCCCTACTAAAAATACAAAAAATTAGCTGGGCGTGGCCTGTAATCCCAGCTACTTAGGAAGCTGAGGCAGGAGAATTGCTTGAACCCTGGAGGCGGAGGTTGCAGTGAGCTGAGATCATGCCATTGCAATCCAGCCTGGTCAACAGTGCGAGACTCTGTCTCAAAAAAAAAAAAAAAAATCTGTTAAGTTTTAGGAGAACTCATTTTCCCATATCACATTAAATCTTCTCAGAATAAATGCTTTCAGTAGCAAGAATAGTTTTAAAAGTTAATGACAGGATAAGCATTTGGGATAGTATTTTATTCATATGTTTGTAAGTACTTGTTCATTGTGGAAATGTGTACTTGACTAAAACATAAATGGCTATGGAAACTGCTTTTGTAGTTCAGGATATACAGGGTTTGTGTGTATTTAGCTTATTATAAAGCCCTTAGCTTAAAAATAAGGATTAAAATTGCATTTAAATAGATCACTGAATTTTTGCTACTTTTCGTGATACAACTTTTTGTGTGACACAAACATTATAAATCAACACTTGGGAAACTTACTTTTTTAATCTATTGATACAAAGAATAAAGTATGAAAAATTAAACAGAAAAAATAACATTGAAGAAGGCAGAAAATCTTAAAAATCACAGCATTTAAAGAAAAACAATATGTCTGATACAACAATGATGGTCTGAAAATAAGTTGCTAAACACTGAATATGAAATATTTATATTTATTCTTACTATGTGCTAAGCACAACATTAAACATTTAAAAATACAAAAAGGGATAAATACAAACAAGAAAACCAAAGAATAGAAAGGTAAGTAAATTGTCTTACTAATAAGACAGCTAATAAGGGATAGCATCATGGTGGACTCCTAACCATCTGAGCCCACAGCCCAGCTCTTAACCATTATACTGTGTTGCCCAAGATGTAACCAGAAATGGTTGTGGTGTGGGTTTATCAGTAAAGCATAAAAGAATGACATCTACTTGAAGAGAAAAAAGTGCATTTGAATTCTCAGACATCTATATGTAGCCTAATTATATGCTTTCTAGACTATTTTAAATGACAAAAATAATTACTTCATGAGTATTATCAACTATTATCACCGTATTGAAACAAATGTTTATTCATAAATATAACATGCATCCTGCTTTAATTTTACCCATACTGCTGTTTAAGCATTTCTCCTCTCCCTGCCTTATTCTTCCATACACTATTATCTATTATATCTAATAGGTCTCTTGTCTACCCTCACAGAGTTTCTTCCCCTTGCTTGTTTTAAGTTTTGTTTTAGGAAGTATGAAAATTCGGTCTTTAAAGTCTTTTAAAATTTGTGCAACAGCAACGAGAAACAAATACGTTTGCATATGTTCTCCAAAGTGTATGTTGTATTTGACATGCAATACTTATTAAAACCTACAATTAAAAATACTCTAAGGCTGGGTGCAGTGGCTCACACCTATAATCCCAGCACTTTGAGAGGCAGAGGCAGGTGGATCACTTGAGGCTAGGAGTTCGAGACCAGCCTGGCCAACATGGTGAAATACCATCTCTATTAAAAATACAAAGAAATTAGCCAGGCGTGGTGGCACATGTCTGTAGTCCCAGCTACTGGGGAGGATGAAGTAGAAGAATCACTTGAACCCTGAGGCAGACATAAACCGAGGTCATGCCACTGCACTCCAGCCTGGGTAACAGAGTGAGACCCTGTCTCAAAAAGAAAAAAAAATACTCTAGACCCCTCCCCAAAGCTGTGTTTGCAGGATCCATTCACAATAGGCACACAGAGCTTCTTGCTTTTTTTCTAATAATGCCCTAGAAATTACTCTATTTACTAAAAAGAATTTATTCACAATTATCTAGTTGTTTTTTGTTTGTTTTTGTGTTTTTTTTTTTTTTGAGATGGAATTTCACTCTTGTTGTCCAAGCTGGAGTGCAATCGCATGATCTCAGCTCAAAGCAACCTCCGTCTCCTGGGTTCAAGCGATTCTCCTGCCTCAGTGTCCTGAGTAGCTGGGATTACAGGCACACACCACCACATCTGACTAATTTTTTGTATTTTTAGTAGAAATGGGTTTCCCCATGTTAGCCAGGCTGGTCTCGAACTCCTGACCTCAGGTGATCGGCCTGCCTCGGCCTCCCAAAGTGCTGGGATTACAGGCATGAGCCACCAGCCGGGCCCATCTAGAGTTTTTAATTATGATATTAGTCCTCTAAAAATGCTATCACTTCAAAAAAATTTTTTATCATAATATTCAAATGGTTGGCAAAAGCATGTGATCCCCAGCATGTTTCTTTGTCTTCTTCCCCTTCCCGCTATCTTTTAAACACTTTTTATAAGTTCCTCATACTTTCTTCCATGGACAATTTTCAACAAGTCTAGTTAAATTTATAGAAGCAGAAATTAGAATGGAATCTCTCATGTTTAATGTTCTTATTACAACAGAAGGAAAATATAATAAAACAAGTACAAATTCCACCTAACTGATGTTTTTACTTGCCTTATCAGGAAAAATCAAGAAGCCCTGTATTGCCTGTTTGTGAATGGGCCCTATAAATATAGTCTGGGGGAAAAGAACTCTACAAAAATCTTGACTTACAGGTTTTAACAAATGTTCTGTCAAACTCAACTCTTTCTTGCACAATAACATGCAGCTTTCTCTCTTTGGTATCTGCCTTGCACTTTAAAAGTCCATGGAGGATGGAATTTTATTCTCTCAGTTAAGAGAGTCAACAAGACTCTGATCATTGCTCCCTTTTCTAAATATTTCAATATGTTCACTGCAGCAGATAAAGTCCTGATCAAAACAAAATAATTCACTATCTAACCCAGGCTATTAGTTGGATAATTCACTATCTTACCCAGGCTATATATTACTTTTTTTTTTTTTTTGAGACACAGTCTCACTCTGTCACCCAAGTTGGAGTGCAGTGGTGCAATCTTGGCTCACTGCAACCTCTGCCTCCTGGGTTCAAGTGATTCTCCTGCCTCGGCCTCCCAAAGTGCTGGGATTACAGGCTTGAGCCACTGTGCTCGGCCTATATTTGATTTTTTAAATGTTTACATAAACTGACTGAAACTATGACAAGAGAGAATTTTTAAAAATCAAAATCGCTACTTTAAAATTTTGAAGTAGTATCTGTTCAAATAATGTGACTTTAAAAAGAATATTCATAGATTTTAATATAGGAAAAATCTTTGCAAAATTTAAGTTGATATAGCTTATAATTTAGAGATAATACTGATTAAACCAATATCCATTTCATAATAATCGACCTTAATTTTCACTAAGACAGATTCATGGGGAAGGATTGAATAGTTTAAAAACAAAACAAAACAACAAAAGACTCTTTGAGCAAAAGAGAATCAGAAAGTCAAGAAAACTCATCCTGATCCTGACTAAAGTCAGTACAAAATGGCCATAAAGAGTGCTTAGATAAGAAAATTAACTTTCTTAACAACATGAGCAGCAAGGAGCTTGGAAATGAGATACTATATGGAAAAATAAAAGCTTTTCAGCTTGTTTCACCAGACAAATGAAATAACAGCTGTTCTGCTAAGCTCCTAGCAACGATGATGGCAATAATCATAAACAACATCATTATCACTTTACTGAGGTGTTCCACTAGGCACTATGCTGCCTTGTTTTCACAGTGAAGACTACGAATAACCCATTTTACAGATATGGAAACCAAGGCACAGAGAAGTTAAACGACCTCGTTAGGGACACAGATTTAGTAAGTGGCAAAGTCATGATTAGAATCTATACAGTCTGGTTGCAAGGCCCACACTCATCACTTCTACACTTTACTCACTGCCCCTCACCAGCTGTGAGAAGTAGAACACTAATGAGAATTTAAGACTTGTTTGATTATGATTGATGATTGAAAGCTATGAGAAGATTCTGTATAATGAATGACATCTTCTGCAACGACCTTACAGTATGTATGACAATCTCCCAAGGTTCTTTCTTATAGTACCGCCTCTGAATGCAGGTGACAAATGTCAATGTGAAGTTCTACTCCTGTGGCCTCATATGCACTTCAAAATAAATTGACTACAAAATCCTCTCAGTAGCTGACTAGTTATATAAGGCTGATAGCCACAAGGTAATGCAAGGGGAAGTATCTACCCCAAGAGAGTGAAGTGATTTTTATTATTATTCATTTATTTATTCTTTTTAGAGATGGGGTCTTGCTTGGCTACCCAAGCTGGAGTGCAGTGGCATAACCATAGCTTATGTATACTCAAACTCCTAGGCTCAAGCAGTTCTCCCACCTTAGCCTCCCAAGTAGCTGGGATTATAGGTTAGTACTACCACACTTGGAAAATGTTATTTTTAGTAGAAACAGGGTCTTGGAATGTTGCCCAGGCTGGTCTTGAATTCTTGACCTCAAGCACTTCTCCAACCTCAGCCTCCCAGGTAGGATACCTCCTTGTGAAGGCAATTAGATAGGCTGGTTGTGAGGACAACCCCTAGTTTGTTGCAATGAAGTCACGTCATCAGGACAGTTAGGTAAGGAGAGAGGACAGACCAAGTGCATCCAATAGTAGTACCAAGTCATTAAAATACAAGCTAAAAAGAAGAGGTGGTCAGAATACATCCTATTCTATCCCTCAAGAAATTAGCATTCACTCATATAGAAGACAGTTCCACTAATCGAGAGTCTTGTAGTTGCTGGAAAACAGAGACTGTGTAAAAGTAAACAGTGACAAGTGAGAACATAACTTGCTGTCATGCAGTAATTAACAGACTGTGTTCCTTGCTACCCTAGAGTGTCATGGGAATATCCCTTAGTGAAAAGGTCCTCTAATACCTTTATGTAGATATCTGCTTTATATTTGTAAGATTCTGAGTAAGTTTCTGAGAGAAAGGGCACTGCTACTTTTTAAAAAGGTTATATCCACCACTTTACCATATTTTCCAACTCTCTGGGGATACTGTTTGGCTTGTTCATTAGATCTAAAAACACCAGATATAAAAATCTTTTCTGGTTAGGTGTGGTGGCTTATGCCTGCTACGCACCTTGGGAAGCTGAGGCAGGGGTATTGCTTGAGGTCAGATGTTCAAGACCAGCCTGGACAACATAGCAAGACCCCATCTACATTAAATAAAACAAAAACACCTTTTTTTTTTTGAGTCAGGGTCTCCCTCTGTCACTCATGCCAAGTGCACTGGTGTGATCTTGGCTCACTGTAACTTCTGCCTCCCCAGCTCAAGCAATCCTCAGCCTCTCAAGTAGCTGAGAATACAGGCACATGTTACTGTGCCCAGCTAATTTTTGTATTTTTTGTAGAGACGGGGTTTTGCCATGCTGGCCAGACTGGTCTCAAACTCCTGCCTTCCAAAGTGATAGGATTAGAGACATAAGCCACTGTGCCTGGCCTACGAAATACCTTTTAAAAAAATCTTTTTGGCCGGGCACACTGGCTCACGCCTGTAGTCCCAGCACTTTGGGAGGCCGAGGCAGGGGGATCACAAGGTCAGGAGTTCAAGACAGCCTGGCCAAAATGGTGAAACCCTGTGTCTACTAAAAAAATACAAAAATTAGCTGGGCATAGTGGCAGGTGCCTGTAATCCCAGCTACTCAGAAGGCTGAGGCACAGAATTACTTGAACCTGGGAGGCAGAGGTTGCAGTGAGCTGAGATCGTGCCACTGCACTCCAGCCTGGGCGATATAGTGAGACACCATCTCAAAAAAAAAAAAAAATTCTTTTCTACCAGTTGTTACAGTGAGAACAAATAATTACACAAAAATTATTTGAAAGGCAACTACCTGCCAAACAATGTTAGATACTTGCTCTAAATTTAAATATAGTATTACACATATATACTGTTTAATCACAGCATGCTAACAATCCTATTATCAAGTACCAAAGATAATAAAAAAATAAAAGCAATTTCTACCAAAATATTTTCATTAAAATCTAAACCCAACTTTTCTATTTCTATTTTGATTCCTAACCCTATCAAAGCTACATAAACTGAGTAGTTATCCTGTTTCTACCTGATGTGGCCTTATAACATATAAAGAGATTGCATTATATAAAAAAGGTCAGATCTTATGAACTTAACTCACCAAAATGATCTGAAGGAAGATCTCACATTGTCGTATATTATATAGTGCCTCTTTTAGCATATATGGCTGAAGTTCAGCCTTCATGAGTGGGTTGTCGGCTGCCTTCTCAAGGACGGCTGTGTAGCAGTATGCCTGGTGCTGGGTCTTCTCAAGCTGATCATCCATATGCTGCAGGGTGGCTGGGATTGCTTCATGGAGAACACCTGGCACTGTTTGTAACAGTATAAAAAGGCAGCCATAAAGGAGACTAAAAATGATTAACAAGAAAAGGCCTAGAAAGTAGTCACATTTTAAGCATTCAGTTGGGGTTTTTTTCCCCAATCAAATTAGTAATAATGAGGCATGTGTTTCATGGGTCCCACAACATAAAGAAAAGAATCTAACACAAACAAGTTCAAAGAAAAGATATTATCAGAATAACCCAGTCATAGCAGGTCAGCTTTGCCACTAAATATAGGGGAGTTTAGAAAATAGGCAGAGTTTGGAATTATGTGTGTTAATCATGTCCTTCCAGAAAAGCCACTGGCTCCTCCTCCTGTATACCATCTTTTCTGGTTATTAAAGAAAAAAAAAAAACGCTTGTTAATAAACTCATCTGGTTGGTAAGAAATGACAGAATAGTCTAGCAAGGGAGGGTCATTTATGAAAATGAAAATTTGACTTTTTAGAACAGTTTTTAAAACAGAAAAAATTACCGTTTCATATTAGATTAGTGATCTGGCGGAAGACACTAACACCTTACCAGTGGGCCTACAGGAGTACCAAATTCATAAGGAAGTTACTTCTTCGGGTAGGTACTTCATTAAATATCTCATAATACTTTCAAACTTGTAGATAAATAATGCATTAAGTATATAACAACAAAGAAGATGCACCCGCATCTAGAAATCTCAAAGACTTCCTCATGGATCTTTTCATTCCATTAACTGCAGCAGGAACTGGTTTCAGAAAGACTTTCATTTTTTAAACAACTAAATTTTACTCCCTTTCGGTTACTGACTTGCAGTAAAGAACGCAAAGCCCCACTGAACTGAGGAGGTTAGCTTTGAGCAGGACCCTTCAATGCTTTCACGGATTCACTGTCTCATGCTAGCTTCGTGGTACATAAAATTTAAAGTCTTGCCCCAGCAAAAGCAAAAATCACTCACTACACATTATAAACAATAGTAACTTAAGGAAATAGTGAAAAATGCAAATCTTACATTTAAGAATGCTAGTGGTGTGTTATCATTTTCCTCACTGCGCATGTTAAATTTTAAACATACATAACCTTTAAAATTAACCTAATGAATACCTACAGTCATCAATGCCTTCTCCTCCTTTTCCACAGTCTCTGTTAAATAAACGAATTCCAGTAACAATCATGGTGAGTTCCTTCAGTTGGCGTTCTTTGTCCTTCTTAGAAAGAGTTAGAAATGTCCCAAGCTCAGCCTGAGGAAAAACACTCTGGAGAGCAGCTAAAATAAACCAGAAAAAAAAAAAGGAAAATAAAGTGACAGAATAAAGATATCAGAAGTTAAATAACAAGTCTTTTTTTCTTTCAGCAGAAAGTTAAGGGTGTGAGTTGCTTATGTACTTCTTTAAATTTCTGACACCTGATTATACAATACATAACAAAACTGATCACACATCAAAGCTGGACTACTGAGAGTTATGCCATTGCCTCATGTCCATTTTTAATAATTGAACAGCCATCAGTAACTTTTTGGCAATAGGCATGAAAACAACCTTTCTAATTAGGGATTTAAGCCAAAAAAATGGATGCTTTAAAATAATTGTGAAAGAGAGCCATTGGAGAGCTAGACATTTTTCCTATTCCTCATTTTAAAGTATGAAAGTGGGCAAAATTTCCTAAGGATAAAACACTGCCCCTTTCCATCATCCACTTTAAATGACAGACTCAATTTCTGTCATCAATATGAAATATCCCTTTCCAGCTTTTCCATTAACTCAATCAGTCTGGTACCCTCAATTCTACTATCCATGTTTCTCTAATGAGGTATAATAGGTCCCTACATATGTGCAGCTCTAAGAAATTAGCAATATTTCACTTTCTAGAGGTGCTACTTGAGTTTCAGGACTGATACCCAGTCTAAAAGGAGACTGGGTACATTTTAACTCATTTGTGCTGATTTTTCTTTTTCAGATAAAAAGGGAACTTCAATCTTTAACACTTCTAATTTAACGTATTTTATAAAATACAATGATCATATATTTTCACTTATGAACTGGAAATTGGTTATACTTTTTACCTGTTACCTCTCTGACAGTCTTAATATCTGTAGGGGATCCAAGGCCAGAGCGGAGTAACACATAGCTGATAATCTTCCGGTAGAGGCTTTCCAATTCTTCTTTAGTACATGCTCTATTATCCGTAATTTCCCTGGTAACAGAGCCTAATCTCAAGTCTAGGACTCGGTGATGTTCTTCAAGAAATTCCACTAAAATTCGCAAATAACAATGTTCTATATATTTGATATGATATTTATAATTCTTCTCACATAAGAACTAGAGAAAAACTGGCTTGGATATGGCAATTCTACTTCATGAAAACAAGTAATTTCTTAAGATGTAATAATGAAATAAAAAACAGTGGCCGGCAAGTAACCTCAAGACCAAAACCCAGTAGAAAAGATTTATTACAGCTGGGAGTGGTAGCTCATGCCTGTAATCCCAGCTATTTGGGAGGCTGAGCTGGACAGATCACGAAGTCAGGGGTTCAAGACCAGCCTGACCAACATGGTGAAATCCTATCTCTACTTAAAAATACAAAAATTAGCCAGGCATGGTGGCACACACCTGTAATCCTAGCTACTTGGGAGGCTGAGGCAGGAGAATTGCTTGAACCCAGGAGGCAGAGGTTGCAGTGAGTCGAGAGTGCATCGCTGCACTCCAGCCTGGGCAACAGGCAACAGAGCAAGACTCCGTCTCAAAAAAAAAAAGATTACAGTGACTTAAATGGAATACTTGGTCAAAACACCTAAGACTTTAAACAGCCAAACTAACCAGTAAATATCAGAAAAGGCTAAAACCTCCCAATTAAGCAGAAAGAAGACCATTTTTACAACATATATATTTTTAATACTATATGAAAAATATAAATATATACATACTATATATTTATGCTATATGTAAGCACATGTAGTATACTATACATAAGCGTACACAGTAGCAGAAATATATATGTAATATATATATATATATTCCTTTCAGTTATGTGTATTTTTATTTCAGTTCTAGGTAAATTTCCTCTGAAAAGCATTATTGATAATATAATGTTGCATCAAGAACTGTATCCCTCCTCATTCCTCCTGTGATATGCTGAGGTATAGTCTCAACACTGGCAGGACACCATGTTCACTGAGTCATTGCAAGGATGTTTCTTGCAATGACTCAATAAGACAATCCATATTACTATTACAATGGCAATAATTAACATATCCACCATGCATAGTTTATACCTATACTCTTGCCACAAAAGCAACTGAGAACTTTTTGCAAATTAAAAAAAATACATATATATATATAACAAATTAAAAATATAGGCCAGGCACGGTGGCTTATGCCTATAATCCCAGCGCTTTGAGAGGCCGTGGCAGGTGGATCACAAGGTCAAGAGATCGAGACCATCCTGGTCAACATGGTGAAACCCTGTCTCTACTAAAATACAAAAATTAGCTGGGCATGGTGGTGAGCATCTGTAGTCCCAGCTACTCGAGAGACTGAGGCAGGAGAAATGCTTGAACCCAGGAGGCGGAGGCTGCAGTGAGCTGAGATCGCGCCACTGCACTCCAGCCTGGGTAACAAGAGCGAAACTCTGTCTCAAAAAAAAAAAAAAAAAAAAAAAAAAAAATATATATATATATATATATGGGTTAAATTTTGTCAATTTTAAAACTATTTTATTGCTTTAAAATTTCACTATTAAGCAAAAACATAAGATAAATGTTTTTACATAGGTAGCATAACTGAAACTAATACATAGAAAATCACTAAATTGTTAATAATGATTGTACCATATAGCAGAGGCAGAGGTATTCCATAGAGAAATATATTTGTTTTATATAGCAGGGACAGAGGCAGTCCATAGAGAATTATATTTTCCTTTTTCTTTTGTTTCCAACTTGTCTTTGATGTATGCATTAAATTATTTACATAATGAGCCAGGCATGCTGGCTCACACTTGAAATCCCAGCACTTTGGGAGTCCAAGGTGGACAGACTGCTTGAGGCCAGGAGTTTGAGACTAGCCTGGGTAACATGGGGAAACCTTGTCTCTACTAAGAATACAAAAATTAGCTGGGAATGGTGGCATAAACCTATAGTCACAGCTAGTCAGCAGGTTGAGGTGGGAGAATTGCTTAAACCCGGGAGGCAGAGGTTGCAGTGATCTGCGATCACGCTACTGCACTACAGCCTGGGCAACAGAACAAGACTCTGTCTCAAAAGAAACAAATTTATATATTGAAAAACTTTCTATGCTTAAATTTCCCATCACTCATTTCATTTTTGGATAGTTAACATAATTTAGGTAATTATTATGACATAATAATATAAACCAGGAACAAGAAAATCTACAAATTAAAAACTTTTACCTTCAATGGGCTGGTTGTTTGAATTTCTAATTATTATGCATTAGTGCCATAAAAGTTAAAAGACAATAGACTTGGAAACAATAATTATGAGCATAATAATTTGAATTGACTTTTAACATTCACAAAGGCCAATGATGTTTTTTTCACGTAGCATTTCTAACATTGTTATATTCTTCAAAGTTGAAAAATATTTCAAAAGACTGCCAAAAATTAAATTGTTAAATTCATTAAACAATTAAATTCATTGTCAACCCTTCTTAGCTGAAATATAATATGAAATTGTTCTAAGTATAAAAATAGGTAGTATATGTTACCTCGATTTGTATAAGTCATATCAAAGTAGACTTGCATCTTAATAGTGTCCAGGGATGGATTTTTAGTATCCAATAGTCGAGCCATACAAAGCTAGAAAAGAACAGCCCATGAATGCTTCTAGTTATAGTTTCTGAGACATTCAAGTATTTCCTAAAGTTATTTTCAAAAATAAAAGGAAAAGCAGTGGTTCCTGATGTTTATTCACCAATAACCCCTTCTATTAATTTTTTTTTCTCTCCTTGAGGACTTTAGGCTTTATGGTTTATTTAACCAATAATTTTTTTTGAGATGGAGTCTCACTCTGTCGCCCAGGCTGGAATGTAGTGGCACGCTTGGCTCACTGCAACGTCTGCCTCCGAGTTCAAGCGATTCTCCTGCCTCTGCCTCCTGAGAAACTGGGACTACAGACACATGCCACCATACCCGGCTAATTTCTCTTTTTTTTTTTTTTTTTTTAAGTAGAGACAGGATTTCACTCCTGACCTCGTGATCCACCCATCTCGGCCTCCCAGAGTGCTGGGATTACAGGCACAAGCCACAGTGCCAGGCCAACTTCTTTTTTATTTTTATAGATTTAGGGGATACAAGTGTCATTTTGTTATATGGATATATTGTGAGTAGTGGTGAAGCCTGGGCTTTTAGTGTAGCTAACACCTGAATAGTGTACATTGTATCTATTAAGTAATTTCTCATCCCTCACTCCCTCTCACCCTCCCAAGTCTCCAATGTCTATTGTTCCACTCTCTATGTCCCTGTGTACATATTATTTAGCTCCCACTTATAGGTGAGAACATGTGGGATTTTACTTTCTGTTTCTGAGCTATTTCACTTAAGATAGTAGCCTCCAGTTCCATCCATGTTGCTGCAAAACAGGATTTCATTGTTTTTTATGGCTCAATGGCTCAATAGAATTCCATTGTGTGTATGTATATATATATTTTCTTTATCTAATAATCTGTTGATGGACACTTACGTTGAGTCCATATTTCTGCTACCAATAACATTTGTTAATAAGTCATTTCCCTTAAGTTAACCAATAATCACCATTTCCAGCTGACTAGTAGTCCAGTTAAAGGCAAGAAACCTGACATTTTGGTTAGTTTGAGCAGTCTAAATATGGGTAAATGTTCCACAAAGCTTATATTCCAGTCTAAAACTCTTCTAGAGTTCCTCATTACTATTTATTTGTACCTTGAACAGCACTCCTTATTTTATTTTATAAAAAGCTGCTGCAGCCAGAGCAGCGGCTAACACCTATAATCCCCAGCACTTCGGGAGGCCAATGTGAGCAGATCACTTGAGGTCAGGAGTTTGAGACCATCCTGATCAACACAGTGAAACCCCTTCTCTACTAAAAAGACAAAAATTAGCTGGGCACGGTTGTGCGCAGCTGTAGTCCCAGCTACTCAGGAGGCTGAGACGAGAGAATCACTTGAGAACCTGGGAGGCGGAGGTTGGAATGAGCCAAGATCGCGCCACTGCACTCCAGCTTGGGGGGACAGAGCAAGACTTCATTTCAAAAAATAAGATAAAATAAATAAAAATAAAAAGTTAAAAGCTGCTGCAACTACCTGCCTCTCTTCACAAAGTTTCTCTGGTTCTAACCTTGATATTTCTTCTCCTGGTCTGTTTTTTTTCATGGGCCCCCACATAGATGGCTCATTCCCCTTCTCTGCCTTGCCTCTTTAGATGGAATGATCAACCTCAGTTTTTCTTTCCTTCTCTCATCTCTACTGGTCACCTCCCTCCCCCACTTCCTTCACTTCTCACCCTGTAGGCTGTATACACTGCAGCCGGTAGGCACCTGGCAACATCACTCTCAACCCTTCTCCTGAGCACCAGCCCTGCTTTCCTGGGAGGAGAGATGGGTGAATGCAAGACTGAGGATGGGACACTGTGTCTTTGCAGAAGGCTGTGCACCTGGATCCCTCCATGTAGAGAAGTATTGTTCTAAAAAGCATACTTAAAAAAAATTAGCTCATCCACATGATTTTTAGTTGAGAAAAAAAAATTGTCACTTGAATTATAACATAGGTTGTTAGTTTATATACCTGTCATATTAAAAGTATATTGATTTGATTCTTTCCAATTTAGTTGAGGTGGGGGTTGAGGGAATGGAAAACTCTCCTTGGGTCATGACAAGAAGAAAAACTTATTTTCTGCCGCTCCTTGATTCTGTTGCATGGCTTTCCAATAAAATTTTTGACTGTCACAATCACTTTTCCTATTGCTAAGAACATGCTTTATACTATCTTTTCTCTGCATCCTCACCAATATCTGTTATGTTTAGACTTTTTTTTTGAGATGGAGTCTCACTCTGTCACCTAGGCTGGAGTACAGTGGCAGGATCTCAGCTTACTGCAACCTCCGCCTCTGGGGTTCAAGCAATTCTCCTGCCTCAGCCTCCTGAGTAGCTGGGACTACAGGCATGCGCCACCACGCCCAGCTAATTTTTTTGTATTTTTAGTAAAGAGGTTTCACCATGTTGGTCAGGCTAGTCTCAAACTCCTGACCTTGTGATCCACCCACTTTGGCCTCCCAAAGCGCTGGAATTACAGGCATGAGCCACCATGCCTGGCCCCATGTTTTGGCTTTTTAACAGACATTCTAACTGGTGTATGATTGTATCTCATTGTCAGAATAGAAAATCAGACAAAAAGCCACATACCTGAAGTCAAGTGATCTTTGACAAAGTCAGCAGGAACATACACTGGAGAAATAACACCCTATTTGATAAATGGTGCTGGGAAAATTGCATTACCATTTGCAGAAGAATGAAACTGGATCCCATTGTCTCAACATATACAAACATTAACAACTGAAGATTGGTTAAAGACTTAAACGTAAGCCCTGAAACTACAAAAATACCAGAAAAAAACCTAGGGCTGGAAATTGGCCTAGGCAAAGAATTCATGACTTAAAAGCAAATGCAACAGAAATAGACAAACTGGATTTAAATAAACTAAAAAGCTTCTACATATCAAAATGAATAATCAACAGAGTGAAAAGACAACCTGCAGAATGGGAGAAAATATGTGCAAACTACAGATCTGACAAAGAACTAACGTCCAGGACCTACGAGGAACTCAACTTGACAACAACAACAACCCCATTAAAAAGTCAGCAAAGGACATGAATAGACATTTTTCAAAAGAAGACATACAAATGACCAACAAGCATATGAAAAAAAAATGCTCAACATCACTCTGCATTAGAGAAATGCAAATTAATGTAGTTCTATTTAACTTTACAGTATATGACAAACCATTTAATCTTTGCAAGGTAAGAGATTAATAACAAGGTGCCACGAAAATACTGTAGCAGATGCTGCTACCTGCCCAATTTCCCTGCCTGCCCTTCCTTCCTAACACAGCCTCAATTTGGATTGGGGCAAGGATTTATTCATCTAAGAAAGAAAAAACAAGTAAACATCCCTGAGTCACTTACAGTATCATTCTGGTCAATAAACGTTAAGTAGATGGGAGGGATTCTGGGAAAATACTATTTTTCTGGATAGGTGATAGACACAATTGGCACACATATTTTGCTCTTTGCCTTTCCCTCTTCTTTATGCCTGGAGGTAGGGTAGCTATCTTTTGATCATCAGATGACCATATTGTAAGAATGGTGTGCCCCAGGAAGCCAGGAAGAACGCCCTATGTTTCTCTAGACTTTGTGTTATGAGAAAAATGCCTCGTATGTACTACCGTTTTGTGAGTGTTTGTTTCATGCAGCTGAAGGCAGTAATGACAACTGAGAATAAGTAATTGCAAATTTGAGAACTGTTTGGTAATCACCTTAACAAGATTCTGCACATCACTTTTCATGAGGGTTCTATCCATGTTAAAGCCATTACTTGGATCCAGGACAACAGCTTTCACCTGGGAGTAGCAAAGAGTCCATTAAGCAATTTTATTTCATATTATTATAAAATTAGTTTAGTATGTTTCCATTTTTTAAACTACCTCTTGATTACGCTGAGTTTGGTTTTCAACTATTTTTCTTGTTACTAAACTCATCAGCATCCTTGTTACAGGCTGAAGAAAGGAAGCAACAAACATCAAACTTGAATGTGGTGCTATAAAAGTTATATGGGGAAATAAGTTGAAAGCAGTTGATAGGTTTTCAATTGGGACACTATGGTATGTTTTATTGTTTTTGTGGGGCTTTGTTTTTTGAGACAGAGTCTCACTCTATCGCCCAGACTGGAGTGCAGTGGATTGATTTCGGTTCATTGCAACCTCTGCCTCCCGGGTTCAAGTGATTCTCTTGCCTCAGCCTCCCAAGTAGCTGGGACTACACGTGTGTGCCACCATTCCCAGGTAATTTTTGTATTTTTTTTTTTTTTTTTTAGTAGAAACAGGGTTTCAACACATTGGACAGGCTGGTTTCAAATTCCTTACCTCATGATCCACCTGATTGGGCCTCCCAAAGTGTTGGGGTTACAAGTATGAGCCACCACATCCGGTCTTTTTTTTTTTCTTTGAGATGGAATCTCATACTGTCACTCAGGCTGGAATGCAATGGCGTTATCTTGGCTCACTGCAATCTCCAGCTCCTGGGTTCAAGCAATTCTCCTGCCTCAGCCTCCTAAGTAGCTGGGATAACAAGTGCCCACCACCACACCCGCCTAATTTTTTTGCATTTTTAGTAGAAAGGGGGTTTCACTATGTTCGCCAGGCTGGTCTCGAACTCCAGTGGTGGGATTTACAGGCGTGAGCCACCGTGCCCGGCCACTTTGTTCTATTTTTATTCTGTATTGTTAACCAAAAGCAAAAACAGAGAAACCACAGCAGAGTAATTTTTAACAACGGCAAACAAAAATACATGTTGAAAAAATTCCCACACAGAAAAACATTATTGATGTTTCCAAAACTCATCAAGGTCTTCTAAATCGGTCTCTATAAATCTAGAACAGACATGTTCTATAAACTTTTTAAAAATGTTTTCACTAACTTGTCCAATGATCTCCTTATGTTTCAATTGAAAAACATCTGTGAAAGCATCACAGAATTTAGAAGGGAAAATGAATACCGCAACTTTAAAAAGCTCTTAATAAAGAAGTAATCACAAAAATATTTCTTCTTACCATAAAAGCGATCAGAGTTTCAGTAACAATCTCTCCACGGACTGCGCATTCTTGTCCTATTTCTCGTATAATACTCTTGATAACACTTTCGGCCTGAGTTGGAGGCATTCTGGCTAAATAAAACAATAATTTTTTTTAATGTGGTTTTATGCAAATTTGTTATTTTTTTCTCTTTGGATATCTCCACTATTTGTAGAGTCATAATATCATCTATTAGCTTATTAGTATTTTTATTAGCATCTAGGCCTCTCCTGTTTTTCATTAATTTTTTAAAATGAAGGACTTTATTGATGACAAACGATTGAGATTCCAAATAACTGAAACATTTGATACTTACTATTTTCAATTATTTAAATGATAGTCACTAAACACATATTCCTATCATGATATTCTTCATTTTTTTTTTAAAAAAAGGCTAAGCAGTATTTGTGGGGGAGGGAGGTAGAATTAATGAGAAACCCGAACCCTAAGGCAGCAGAGTACAGCTTCAAACAGTAAATGCTTATTCCACCACATTCACTCAATGACCCTTCGTAACTGTACTAGAATCTTGGAAAACAGTTCTTGCTCAGACCATTGAAATAATCTTTTCTAAACATCTAAAATATAATTTAGACTCTTGATAAACGTAAAAGCAAAAACCAAAACGTAAGAGTTATGCTTCATGGAAAAAACAATGAACTCCTAGTTATTAATTCCATTTACTATAAGGAAAAAGTGGTAGGTTTTGATCGAGTTTTCTGATTTTCCTGAATATCAGTAACTGAGCACAACGGAATTTGGCATGTAGCCTGTAACAAAGGCAATACCACGTAGATAAAGCCAGCTCCTCAGCGTTATTAGCTTTCCGATGGATGGGTTCGGAAGCATTAGGCATTTTCTCCAGTGAAACCAGATTGCCTGGATTCCCTCGTGACCCGACCATTGTCTAGCTGCGAGACCTTGGGCACTTGCTTCACTTCTTTCCAGAGTTGTGAGAACTAAATTAGTCCTGTGTATTTAGTGGTTACAACAGTGCTTGGCATAAGCGAAACGCTTAAACCAGCTTAGAACCAGTGCTCCAGGATCGTAGGCCGCGCATGCGCGAGTGCGTATCTGTGGGAGAGGCCTTCTCGCTCCGGCTCTGTTTGCGCGTGCGCGATGCTGTCCCGTCGCTAGGGACGCGGCTCAGCACTTTCCCAACGCCCACCCTCCAATTACTAAATCTCCGGAGATCCCACTTCTGGGGCAGCCAGTGAAGCGGAACAGAGGCGGGAGGCCTCAGGTACCCGCGCAGTGGCTAAAGGGCCAGCCTACAGCCCTGCGCGCCTCCTGTAGGAATGGACCACTGCCCACGCTCAGCGGCTGCGTAGCCTTAAGGGTCGAGACTCAAGTCTCGACGAGGCAAGACGGGTCCTCCAAACGCCCGGGCTCCGCCCGCCGCCCCACACTCGCCGCCTGGCGGGGTACGCCTCGGGGTCATGGGCTCGGAGCCCCGCGTAGGCTGACCTGGACCGGAATCGACCGCAAGAGCCGTGTCTATACGCTTCTGTCTTGGGGTCCTACTGGCAGTCGGGGCAGTTGGGCGCTCGCTGCAAACGCCGCGTAACCTTGGAGATGGAACGCTCCGGAGCAGAGGGGGCGGGGCCGTGTGGGGGCGGGGCCGTGTGGGGGCGGGGCGGGGTCCCGCTTTGAGAGTCTTTCCCCCGAAAGATGAGCTGGAAAAACTTTAAAAACAGAGGAATTTCAGGCAGAGAAATCTTAAGCTCAGTCGTTAAGATTGTTAAACAGATGTTCTCGTAAAGATATTAACTTGTTAGCGTGGGAACGATGGGGCGGCTTTGAAAGCGGGGGGTGGGGCGGGGGGAAGAGGGAGGAGCCAGTTGGAGAGGCTGGGAAAACGGAAGGGCTGTATCCTGGACTAATAAAGATCTTGTAAAAGTATCTAGTTTTAAAAAACAAAAGTAAAAAGTATCGAGGTTTTAGTTCATGTCCTGTTCAAAGGAAGTCTGTAACAGAATGCTCCAAGATGCCGGAAGAGAAAACTGCTCATTCAAGAAGCACGTGATGAAGACATTGGTTTCCGAGTTAAAATAATGCGGTTTTGTCCCTTAACGATAATGTCTTTAGGCCCACCTTTAGACGTGAAAGTGTGAAACAGGATTAAATACGAATTAGAAGCAGAGCATCAAACAACAAGGTTTTACTTTTAAACAGTAATTTTTCTCAAACTGCAAACAAACGTGCAGAATATGCTTTGCTTAAGGACATTCCCAGCTAACTAGGAAATGAATTAACACAAAAACTCAAGAATACACATCATAATATAACACAATTTTATTTCTCCCTTCTAGAAAATGTTCCTGGGATGTGGATGAAGATTGTGTAAAAATAGATGTTTAGATTAACAAGATTTATAATAGCATAACCTTGGAAATCTAAACACGGTATTTAAGGACTGTTGATAAATTATCAGGAGATATTTTAAATTATTTTAACAAAAATCTCGTGTTTGTCTTATATTTTTAAGAGCCAAATGCAAAATTTATCTATAATATGACTTTAACTATATTGACATTCGTATAATGCACAAAAAGTATATAAGTCAATTTATCAAAACCACAGCAAGCAATTGGATTTAAGGATGGAATTATAGGTAAATTATTTTTATTTATATTTTTCTGGTTTTTTTCTAGATTTTTCCATAGTGAGTATATATTGTCTTATGATCTATAAAACAAAATTTTAAAATACCGGGGAGATGGGACTGGCTATTTGTAGAGAATGAGCCCAATGTAGATATATAAATGTACTGTAAGTGTACAAGGTAAAGCAACCAAAGGAAGGTGAGATAGCAAAATTTTAACAGTGGTTATATCTTGGTAATGGCTTATGGCTGATTTATCTTCTTTATACTTTAAGATAGCTACCAAAATGTCTTCCATGAGCATATATTATAAATTAGAATATTAAATATTTTTTTAAATGGTAAGAATATACCATCATATTAAATATAGTTTTAAACTAATGGGCAAATCCTGGCACAAATACTTCCCGGGTATGTTTGATACTGTTAATTCTTACTTAATGTCAATTTTTTCTTCTTCTTCTTTCTTTCTTTTTTTTTTTTTTGAGACAGAGTTTTGCTCCTGTTGCCCAGGCTGGAAGGCAATGGCATGATCTTGACTCACTGTAACCTCTGCTTCCCAGGTTCAAGCGATTCTCCTGCCTCAGCCTCCTGAGTAACTGGGATTGCAGGCATGTGCCACCACGCCTGGCTAAGTTTTTGTATTTTTAGTAGAGACGGGATTTCACTGTGTGGGCCAGGCTGGTCTGGAATTCCTGACCTCAGGCCATCCACCTGCCTCGGCCTCCCAAAGTGCTGGGATTACAGGCGTGAGCCACTGCGTCCAGCCTCTTCTCTTTTTATTACTAATTTAACCCTGTGTTGGGAATGACAGTGTTCACTTTAAAAAAAATCTCTCAAGCTCTTTCTCAGCAAGAGTGGCCTGTGACATGGTCTGGCCAATGAGATGTAAGTACGATCACTGGATGAGGTGTCAGGGAAAGCACTTCCATTATATGTCTATTGCCTTTCCTTTTCTTTCTACTTGAAATGAGAATATGCTGGCTGAAGCTCCAGCAGCCTTGTTGTGAACATAAACATGAGGGTCACATCTTAAGGATGGTGGAACAAAAATGAAAAAGGAACTTGAGTTCCTGTAATGTCATGGAACAGCCCTATCAGCTTCTTGACTGGCTATCTCCAGACTTCCCATGAGAGAAGATAAACCCTTATTTTATTTTATTTTTCACTTTGTTATAAACCCCTGTTTCATTAAGCCACTGTTATTTGGGTTTTCTGCTACATTCAGCCAAACTGAATCCCTGACTGCTACAATGGATATGACTTTGGAAGTATTATTTAGCGTTTTGTGCTACATTGAATTACTCTCCCTAATCCTTCATGCCTCTCTGCATCCAGGTCTTTGCCATGGACTTTGGTGGGGTGTACTTCCCCACTCTTTGACTTTGAGTTTAGCTATGTGACTTGCTTTGGCCAATGGGTTGTGGTGAAGTAACAGTGTGCCAAATCAGACCCAAGGCCTTGAGAGACCCCGTGTTTTTGCTTTCTTATGCCTGTGTCATTGCCATGAGAAGTACATACCCTAGCAAACTCTTTGGTCCCAGGAGAATGACATGCACATGGCACAGAATTGCCTGAACCGATCTTTCAGTAAGATGCAGAGATGCCCAACTGGGGCCCAGCCTAGATCAGCCAAACTCCAGTCAACCTGTAGATGTGTGATAATGAATGAGTATTGTTTTAAATCACTGAGTTTTGGAATGGCTTATTATTCAGTGTAATTGTGGAAAGAGTTCATTTATAAACCTTTTAGTGATCTAAATTTCTCATTTATAAAACAGAGAAACGGTATCTCACAGAGCTGTGAGAGTAAAATGAGATAGTCCTCAGGAAGCGCTTAGCACAGCATCTGACATACATAAAAGAATTAATACATTTTAGATACTATTTTATGAACTTTATCATGGTTATTATTGACAACATCAACTATGACAATGTATTTTATACTCCCATGGTTTATTGGACTTCTAGTCTTTGTAGAACTAATTGTTCCTAGTTTTAACATGGCAGCAATGGCATTTAGTTAAAAATCATGGAGGAACCAGAGTGCATCCAGAAAATGATAAGAAAAATTTTGTCAGAACGAGATAGAATTGGATATATTTACCTTGAGAAAAAGAAGGCATGAGAACTCTTCTCAGTTTTGGTAAAACAGAAACCAAGCTTTATGTTGTTTCAGAACACCAGATTACAAATCTACATATAATAGTCTTAACATAAAATAGAATTGTGATGGAAGTCACCCTAGAAGAAGTGAACCCCATTTTATCAGATGCTTTTTATCTAAAAGCTAAAGGATTGCCTTTAAAAATATTGTAGAATTCCTTATGATTAAGTGGCTTTAATGTGTCACAAACTGTTCAACTTTTAAAGAGAGAGTTATATATTTTTTCTTTTCCTAAGGCTTTAAGAAGTTTTAAGCTCAAATGGGTTGAGCTTCTTAGCATGTTTAATAATTTTGTATTGAATACTGGACATTGTGAATTTCATCCTTGTTGAATGTCTGAAGTTTGTTGTGGTTTTTTTTTCCAGCCAGTTATTTGTGGATGAATTTGATTCATTTGAGGACTGTTTTTAAGCTTTATTAGGGTAGGTCTCGAGTAGTCTTCATTCCAAGAATAATTTGGCCCTACTACTAATTCATAACTGTTCAGAGGTCTTCACTGATTTCCTTGGTTTTCACTGAGGACTCTTCACTCTGGCTGGTCAGTGCTCAAATGGCTTCTCATCCTCTGTGAGCTGTAGGAATTATTTAGCTTAAACTTCCTGATCATTCTATGCTTGACTGTCTGGACTGTCGATCTATATATGAATAGCGAAGTACTTAGTGAAGTCTTGGATTTATGAGTTTTTAACTTTTATTTATTTATTTGTATAGCTTTATCCTTTCCAAAACTCTACCCTTCAATTTCCACATCTGTGAACTCTGATCTCTGTCTCCTCAATAAGGTTCCTAGACACTGGGTTTACCTTTCTATGCCCAGGATCTGGAAACTGCCTCCAGGCAGAAATTTGGGGGCAATTATAGCTAACAGTCGTTTTATATATTTTGCCCAGTTTTCTAGTTGTTTGTGGCAGGAAGTTAAGTCCAGTCCTTGTTATTCCATCATGGTCAGAAGTAAAACCTTGGGTAATCTTGGAGAGAGGCTAATAGGAAATAATGATCTGGAAGGGTAGAAGAGTGAGCTTACTAGAAAATTTCAGCAACTTTCAGTAATTACTGAGAAGTAATAAATGTGCATCTGAGTATCAGGATCATGAATTTAAAGTGAAAGCATTTTGGCATGTTAAATGATTTTCTTTGGAAATTATCATCAAGCTTCTATAAAAAGTGAGGACAATAATGGTTCTTTTTTCTTAGAATTATAAACCAGGTACAACTTCATATGCATACCACATGGTCCTAATTAGGAAAACAGGATTGAAAGCATCAAAATCTTTGCTACTGTAGTATCTGTGGCAGTGATTCTCAACTCTAAAGAGTGAAGGACAGCATATCAGCAATGCATTGGCAACCCAGCATGATCAACTCTGATATATGCTACTTATCTATTTAGTATATGTGGAAAATGTCACCATATAGCTTTTCTTAAAGATGAATTTCTCCTTGTCTTTTGCTCACCCACCCTCACACCCATCTACCCAATCGTTAACTAATGACTTTATTAACTTCTCTTGAACCAAGTTACTTTCTCCATTCCCATTTCTCCTGTATTCATTAAAACAACTGTCTTTTCTTGCTTAGATTACTGCAACAAACAACGAATTGAGCTCCCTGCTTCCAGTGTTGTACTCCCCCAATTATTTCCCTATACTAGTCTTTCAAAAATAGAAATCTGACTGTGTCATTCCCTGCCCAACACCTTGTAAAGGCTTCTGAATGGTCTTTTGTAACTCCAGACTCCTTGGCATGCTATACAAAGCCCTTTATGTTAACCTCAGCTCTCACAGCTGCCTCTCCTCTCCCGACAGACCGCACTGTTGCCATCCTCTGGCCATGCTGAATTAACTTTCAATTTTCCCTGGGCTCCAGACCTTTGCATAGAGGTTACTCCCTCTATCTCTGAATGTCCCCTTTCCTCTTCATCTGATTAATTCCTCCATGTGTTGAGAAGCCATCTGAATTTAAACATCTTTAAATTAATGTCTTTACTAAAGGGTTAGAATAATTTCAGAAGGAAATTACAATGTTGAAGGGGAAGGAAAAGACATTTAAATTACAGCTTTCAGAAGAAGAGCTTCCTCTGAGTCCAGCTTTGGCTCTCTGCCTTAGGATCCCTGACCTGGCCCAGGTGCCCTTGTATGCATTCCTCAGGAAGAGGGATGCTGTTCTCAGTCTTTTCTTCTTCCCTTTGTGCCTCCAACTAGAGTCAGGCAACTTCCAGCGGTGCCTTGGGCTTCAGAAGGTGGGCACTGAGCTGACCTCTAGGCTTGCAGACTTCTTGGAAGAGCAGGTAATGGAGGTGGGCATGGGGGTGTGACTGGGCTCCAGTTTGAATTTCATCTTTATGATTCCCTCTCATTATTGGGAGCATTACGACATAAATCCCAAGGACAAATTTTAATTTGGGACAGTCTAAACCCTTATTAAAGTCATACTATTTTCTCCATCATCAAGAAAACTGCCTTTCTGTATAGTCTATAAGTCCTCAATTTTGTGAGGAGGAATTTTTTTTTTTTTTTTTTTTGGCGGGGGTGGATAGAGTCTGTTGCCTAGGCTGGAGTGCAGTGGTACAATCTCACTGCAATCTCCACCTCCCAGGTTCCAGTGATTCTCGTGCCTCAGCCTCCCAAGTAGCTGGGACTACAGGCAAATTCCACCATGCCTGGTTAATTTTTGTATTTTCAGTAGAGACAGGGTTTCACCATGTTGCTCAAGCTGGTCTCAAACTCCTGGCCTCAAATGATCCGCCCACCTCACCCTTCCAAAGTGCTGGGATTACAGGCGTGAGCCACCACGCCCAGCCAAGAAGGAATTTTTTGGATCTGCTTCCACCTTTGCTGAAATTCTAAAAAAGCTGCATTCCACTTACGGCTATTTTCTTATGGCTGAATAAATTCCAGAGACGCCACCAGATTATTTCAATTTAGTTGTCTCTCAGTTGCGGAGGGCTGAACTGCCAGTCCCTCTTGGCACAATGCAAATAGATAGTAATAAGCAGCTCAGTGCGATGGCTTATGCCTATAATCCCAGCACTTTGGGAGGTCTAGGTGGGCAGATTACCAAAAGTCAGGAGTTCAAGACCAGCCTGGCCAAAATGGAGAAATCCCGTCTTTACTAAAAATACAAAAATTAGCCGAGCATGGTGGCACATGCCTGTAATCCCAGTTGCTTGGGAGGCTGAGGCAGGAGAATCACTTGAACCTGGGCGGTGGAGGTTGGGGTGAGCCATAATCGTGCCACTGCACTCCATCCTGGGTGACAGAGCATGAGACTCCATCAAAAGAAAGAAAGAGAAGAAAGAGAGAAAGAAAGGAGGAAAGAAAGAAGAAAAGAAAAAAGAAAGTCACCTGAATCTCTTATCGGCACTTCAGGATCATGATCTCTCACACTCATCTTCTGTCACACTTAGGCTTGGGCTCCAGCCCCAGCTGAGGTCTGAGGAGAGTGAGTGGATGTGGGACAGGGAGCTGGAATAACTAACACTGGAGAGACAGCAGGTAAATGAGATGTGGCTTTATTCAGCAGACCCTTTGCACGGTCAGTGTTACATTTATACACTACGCAAACACTAGTGGCCGAGAGCCAGGTGGGGAGCTTTTCTATGTTGTGTCTACATGGCTATGATTGTATAAGACATGGGGCTGTGCACTTGCGCCCCAATCCTGCTGACTCGTCTGGCTGTTTACCTGGGCCTATACCTGCTGCCCTATGCCTGCCTGGCTGCTGCACAGCCATGTTGCTTACACTCTCCAAACCTGTCCCACTCTCTGCATTCTTTGTGGGATGAATTGGCATTGATTTAATAGTAGGTTCAAATCTGATCCTACTTCCCCTTTCCCTCCCCCTTCACACTCAGACCTGTCACTAAGCCTGCCCAGCCCTTCTCAGCAAGCCTCACATCCATTTCCTTCCCTAATTACTAATGCCCTCGCTCAGGCCTGTTACGGGAATCTCCTAACTGTATTATCTGCTTCCAGGCTGGGGCACTCCCACAGGCAAAGCTGATAATATTACTGCTTGTGTACAGCCCTTTCTGCAGGCCACAGAAAGCCCTGCAGAAGAAAATTCAGTCTTCCTAATGGGATGCAAGACCCTCCTGCAACTGGCCTCTATTTATCTCTAAACCTGCACTGTTCAATATGGTAGCCATTAACCAATGAAGCTCCTTCAATTTACATTAACTAGAATTAAATGAAATTTCAGATTCAGTCCTTCAGTTGCACTAGCCAAATGTGGCTAGTGGCTACTGTATTGGACAGTGAAGACACAGAACATTTCCATCATTGTAGAAAATTCTGCTGGATACTTACCTTACCCCTACTGTACCTGAACTCAAACTTTCAAGTGACCTGAACCTTTGAGCATACTGTATTTTAGCTAAGGCAACCTCCTTTAATTGGATTACTTACCTTGCCAACTGTACCCTTCAAAACACAGATCAAATGTCATCCTGTTCAGAGAAGCCTTTCCAACCAAACCTCCCACCCTTGTGCAAGTGGTAACTTCCTCACTTGGATACCCATTGCACTCTCTGCAGACTTCTACCATAGTGCCCCTAACACTCCATGTCACCTAGTGTTCATGTGTGTTTCCCTTTACTACAGTGTGAGCCTGGGCTGGGGGCAGGAACCCAATCTTACTCACTTTTCTAGCCCAGCCCTAGATTAATGCCTGACATATAGGATATGCTAAGAACTAATTTTGTGAATTAATAAATATAACCAATAAATATTCTAAGGTCAAGATTTTATCAGACTTCAGAAACAAGAGAATGCCCCAATTTAAATGCCTCGCTGACAGGTAAAAACCTTGAAAAGGAAACGTATTTTCAGACAGATCATCGAAATACTGGATATGCTCTTTTAAATTGCAATCTCATGCTAGAGTTGTGTTCCAATTACAACTAACCCACAAAAGGCATGACAATTGGAGTGGATAATTGAGGTGTTTGACAGGTATAATGAGGTGTGGCTGACTGCACATGAGGGAAAGTCTGGCTTTAGCCATGATTAGACTCATACCTACAATATTAAAAGGATGAAGATTTGGCTAGTCAATTCAAATATTTATTAAGTGTCTAGGCTTAACAATAGTGTATTAGGACATTTTCCATTATAAAAGTAACACATGTTCTTTATGAAAATTTGGGGGTACAAGTCCACCACCTATGGTTTCATTAATAAAGGATTAATATTGTTAACATGTTCATGAAATGACTCATTCTATTGTACCTTAGCCACATTCTTACCATATCTTATGTTACTGTTTTACATTCAATATTACAACACAGACATTTTTATATCTAATTATGGGCTGTATTTTTAATAGCTGTATAATATGCAATTGAGTGGCTGTGTCATAATTTACTAAAGTATTCCCACTATTATGTAATATATTTTCAAGTTTTCTCCATCATAAATAATGCCAGAGTTACTTAAGAATTTTTTGTATTGCATGTAATTTTTTCAGAGATTTCCAGATGTGAAATATCTGAGTCTTTAAATATCTGCTTCATTTGCTACTTTATTCCTAGTCCCTAGAATAACTTGGAAAAAGCTGGCTTGATTTCTAGACACCAAAAGCATGTCATAGGCAAGTCTTATGACAGGTTCCAGGGGAGACTTTGTCCCCACTTTTAAAAAAAATAATAAATTGTATTTTTTAGAGCAATTTTAGGTTCACAGCAGAATTGAGTAGAAAGTACAAAGTTCCCATCTATCCCTATCCCCACACACAGAACCTCCCCAGCTATGGACATCCTGCACCACAGTGCCACAGATGTTATAACTGATGAACCCACCATTAGAGTCCATACTTTAGGATTCACTCTTGGTGCTGTGCAATCTATGGGTTGAGACAAATGTACTATGACAGGTATGCACCATTACAGCATCATACAGAATAGTTTAACTGCTATAAAAATCCTCTGTGTTCTATCATCCCTCCCTTCCCCTAACCCATGGCAATCACTGATCTTTTTACTGGAGTACAATTGCTGAACCATATGGTAAAACTATGTTTAGTTTTGTAAGAAACTGTCAAACTGCTTTCCAAAGTGGCCATACCATTCTGCATTCCCACGTGGCAGCAGTGAAAAGGAATTCCAGCTGCTGCACATCCTTGGCAGCATTTGCTGTTGTCAGCGTATTGTTCTGGGAATCCTAATAGGTGTGGAGTAGTAGTTTATTGTTATTTTAATTTGCAGTTCCCCAATGACATATGATGGTTGAGCACCTTTTCTTTTCTTTCTTTTTTAAGAGACAGGGTCTCGCTATGTTGCCCAGGCTGGAGTGCGGTGGCTATTCACAGGTGTGATCCCACTACTGATCGGCATGGGAGTTTTGACCTGCTCCGTTTCTGCTGGGCCGGTTCACCCCTTCTTAGGCAACCTGGTGGTCCCCCGCTCCCTGGAGGTCACCATATTGATGCCAAACTTAGTGCGGACACCCGATCGGCATAGCGCACTACAGCCCAGAACTCCTGGGCTCAAGCGATCCTCCAGCCTCAGCCTCCCGAGCAGATGGGACTACAGGCACACGCCACCGCGCCTGGCTGAGCACCTTTCCATATGCTTAATTGCCATCTATATATCTCCTTTAGTCAGATTA
>PVKP010018312.1:0-44476 GCA_004027715.1 Plecturocebus donacophilus | reverse complement strand
AGGTTTTGAATCCCCATTTTTAGACTGTATTTTAGCCTGGGCAATAAAACAAGAATCCTATTCTCTCTCCCTCTTTCTCTTCCTCTTTCTTTCTCTCTTTCATTCTTTTTTCTTTCTTTTGCTGTTTCTTTCTCCTTTTCTTTTTCTAAAATCTCTTCTCTTCTTTTTCTTTTTTTCTTTCTTTTGCTGTTTCTTTCTCCTTTTCTCTCTTTTTCTAAAATCTCCTCCTCTTTCTAAAAAAAAAAAAAAAAAAAGGTCAAATAGCATAAGACTTTTGTATGCTATCTTGCCAAGTTATAGCTCCACTATACCAAGGAATGTGGCAATTTCATAGGAAGTCATATATACACAAAGAAGCACAGATTTTCTGATTATTAAATGCTGACATTATATTTGCTAATAAATCATTCATTTATTCTGTAAAATATTTATTGATGCTTAATGAATGTCAGGCTGTGGGCTATGTATTGGTCCCTGTCTTCACAGAACTTATAGATAAGTTATAATGAAGGTAGCACTTCTCCAGGAGCCCTTAGGCGTGAGTGTCTGTCTTTAGTCATTGGTTCTTGAACCATTACTAGAGTAGTTTTGTTTTTCTGATGAGATTCCAGTGGATATTATAGGGTACCTAACCTGGACTTGAATATTTAAATCTTGGACATACAGAAAAAAATCTTCAGAAGAGGTAAAATATCTACTTTTTAAAATTTAATGTTATTTTAAGTTTTGGGATACATGTGCAGGATGCACTGGTTAGTTACATAGGTAAACATGTGCCATGATGGTATGCTGCACCTGTCAATCCATCACCTAGGTATTAAGCCCCTCATGCATTAGTTATTTATCCTAATGCTCTGCCTCCCTTTGCCCCCACTGCAACAGGTTCCAATGTGTATTGGTCCCCTCCCTGTGTCCATATATTCTCATTGTTCAGCTCCCACTTACAAGTGAGAATATGTGGTGTCTGGTTTTCTTTTCTTGTGTTAGTTTGCTGAGGGTAATGGCTTCCAGCTCCATCCATGTCCCTGCAAAAGACATGATCTCATTTCTTTTTATGGCTGCATAGTATTCATGGGTATATATGTACCATATTTTCTTTATCCAGTCTATCATTGATGGGCAAGTGGGTTGATTCCATGTCTTTGCTATTGAGACTAGTTCTGCAATGAACATACATGTGAATGTATCTTTATGATAGAATGATTTCTATTTCCTTGGTTATGTACCCAGCAATTCCATTGTTGGGTCAAATGGTATTTCTAGTTCTAAATACTTGGATAATCACCACACTGTCTCTCACAATGATTAAACTAATTTACATTCCCACCAACAATGTAAAAGCATTCCTGTTTCTCTACAGCCTCACCAGCATCTCTTATTAAAATATCTATTTTTAAAATACCTATTTTTAAAATATAAAATGAACAGAAGTTGGTAATAAGATGCAAGGATGAAGAAAAGGCATAATCCAATATCAGGTTTGGATTTTTGCTTAAGGAATGTAGGTGGATAATGGTACAATTTTTCAAGAGAAGAAGCAAAGGCAGAGGGTTTTGGGGTGGAGGTGGAACTGCTGAGTTGAGGTGCTTATAGGATACCCAAGGATAACTATGTCCAGTAGGGTTCAATGAAATCTTCAGCACAGAGGGGATGTCATCTCCTGAAACCCTCCTCCTCTTCCTAATCCCTTAGTTGCCTTGCTCAGTAGATTATCTCACTTCTTTTCTGTACCTTCAAAGTGCTATTCCAGGTTTCATTTATAAGCGCTCAGTTCTCTCCTATTTTAAAAAGCAAACAAACAAACAACAAAAGAAACTCTTTCCTTCTTAAATTCCATATTTCCTGCCAGCTTCTGCTGAATTTCTTTTTTCCCTTCATGGGTAATTTTGTTTCCATAAGAGCTATTTCTATTTCTTCCTTTCCCATTCCTTCTTAGTCCATTGAAACCTGTCTTCCATCACCACTCCCCTGAAAGTGATATTGACAAAAAACAATGACTTGCTTATTGCTTAAGCAAATGGATTCTCTTCTCTGAGTGGGCCAGATGAATAGCAAGTGTATAGTAAGTATTTAGTAAGTGAGAGTTGTTATTTTTATGATTGGTCTGAATTAATTTTTTAGTGTCACTGCTAAATTTACTTTTTCTCAAGACAAATTATCTTTACAATTCATCACATCATGAATCCATTTTATTTTTTACTAAATTTTTCTTTCTAATTACCTATCATTAAAACAACTGGAAAATTTAGTAAGGAAAAATAATATCAATTACTTAGCATTCCATGAAAAAAAAATGCAAACTCTAAAAAACTGTTTGAGTAAAGTTTTCACCTTTCTACTAGTTGTTTGTTTCATTACACAGAGAGAGCTTCAAAGGACAAAAATTGCCTTAGGGGAATGAAAGATTAAAACATTTTTTTTTTCAAAACTTTCTATGTTTCTTGTGGTTTCCACAAATAACTAATACTCTTTAGTAAAGAACAGAAATGAGGAATAAGGGTCATTTACTAAGTGTCATGTTTGATTTACAGTCTGGTAGTTGCAAAGAATTAGCGGAGTATTCATATTTCAATAGCTCACAGCATAAAAGGCTTGGCTATAGTGATGATTACTCTCTTAAATCATATCTTTGCCTAAATGTAAAAGGGAATATACTTTAAAACAACTCTGCTACCTAAGCTTTCAGTATCTTTCAGAGGAAGGAACAAAATCCATAAATGAAATATGATAGTTTATTTTTTAGTTTTTACTTTGGCTTTTTAAAATTAGCAGTTTCTCCTTTGTAAACAATTTGAATTTTGAAAGCCAAGTTTTGCCATGTGGACATTTGTAATCATATATGCTCAAATTTAATCCTGTGTCACTACCAATAAACCTCATGCTCTGAAGCAGAAAAACCACAGAGCAATCTTGAAATGGTCAGTAAACTATCATTCTTTGTAATTTAACACCTGTGGTTGGACTGCAGAAATATTTTTAGGGTTCATTTAAGGGTACACTTAACATAGTATTTCTAATTAAAAGATTATGATGACACAATGATCTATCTCTGTTAGATCCCAAATGAAATGTTACAGTTGATAAAATAATTACAGTTACAATCCTATATTCTTCTTAAGAAAGTAAATGACCCATTCTTTCAATAAATAAAGAGATAGAAGGAGACCTAGTACCATGTTTATCTCAAATGTTCACCCATATCTCTCTTTCATCACATGGAGAAGCTCTAAAGAAAATAAAATGCAGTGCTTAATGAATCTGTCTTACTCAAATTTGAGTAAGAAAGTTCAGAAGAAAGAAGTATTTTAATTTAACATGAAGCACATCTGTTCTCATATCTTCTCCTGTATTGTTCTCTTTTCTTTGAGCCCTTATATTCACCCAATTAGGTTAAACCTCACTGCAGGATTTTAGAAAGTAAATGACCAATGAAGTAAATCTATAAAAGACAGAAAGACAAAAAAAGCATCAGTGCATAAATGCACATACACACATGCATACCCACACACAGACTGTTTTGATGCTCTCTTGAAAATTTCTAAACTGTCCCTATTTTACTAACCAATGTTAAGTTTCCTTTGGTTATTTCTCTTCCTTAACAGACTTGGGAAATAAACGACCTTTTTTAACACATGGCATTAGTTCTGTTGGTCAAAATCATACATTCCACTTTACAGGATTTAGGAAAAGAACAGAGCTCACTCAAGTCATTGTGTGCCACAGGGTTTTTGTCAGGACGCATGTGTAGGAATCAAGAAAAACTGGACCATCTGGACAAGGAGTCTTGGGAATTCTGGAAGAGTTGCACACACCAGGCCAAGAGCTGAAAATCTTTCTTATGTTTCATTCTCTTTCAAATAACCTGCAGTTTTGCGTAGTTGGCATTGACAACTTTAACCACTTTTCATTTGCCATATTCATTCTTCTGTACAGTAACTTATAAATGAATCCTTTATTCTTCCCTTCACCCCTTCCTATGTCCTTTTTGTTCTTTCCTCCTTTATTTCCTTCTTTGGTTTTGCTACCTGGAGGTTGTGCAATCTTGAGTAAGCTACTTAGCTTTTCGATTCCTTCACTTCTTCTCTAATTGAAATAGTAATATTAACATTAATAATAATAGCATATCATCTAGGGCTGTTGTGTTGATTAAATAAGTTAATACATCTATAGTGCTAAAAGTATTGCTTATTACAAGAGCTTAAAATGTCATTTGTTATTATTGTTATTTTTATTTTTTTGTTTTCCTTTCATGAGTATATAAATCTATTCTTGTAAAAACATTAAATGAATACAGAAATATGTAGAGTACGTGTCAAAATTTCATTTTCTTACTTCCCATAGATACTTTCCTTGGCAGAGATAACAATTTGATATATATAATTTTAGTTTTTTTTTTTTTTTTTTTGAGATGGAGTTTTGCTCTTGTTACCCAGGCTGGAGTGCAATGGCGTGATCTTGGCTCACTGCAGCCTCCACCTCCTGGGTTAAAGCAATTCTCCTACCTCAGCGTCCTGAGTAGCTGGGACTACAGGCACACGCCACCACGCTCAGCTAATTTGCGTATTTTTACTTAGAGACAGGGTTTCACCATGTTGACCAGGATGGTCTCCATCCTTGACCTCTTGATCCATTCCCCTCGGCCTCCCAAAGTGCTGGGATTATAGGCGTGAGCCACTGCACCCGGTCTAACTTTAGTTCTTTATCTAGATAATTGCATACATTTATGTGTCAAACACATACACACCCCTATAAATAAATAAATACAAACTCAAATATTCCTAACATAAATGTGACCATATCATTAGTATTTTTATTGGCAACACCAATAGATCTTAGATATTTTTCTATGTTAAAATAAACAGTTCTATCATATATGTTTGTAGAATAAATGAATTAGTCAAACATATATTTATTCTTTACAAAACATCATTCTAGGCATTGGGGATTTAGTGATAAATAACAGATAAATTCCTTGCCCATAAATGTTTTGATTCTAGTGAAAAAATATGGGCCCTAAAAAATGTGGCTCAATATTTAATATAATGTCAAGAGAAGGTAAATTAGATAAAGAAAAATAAAGAGAGATAAAATGTAGAGAGGTTTGAGGTCAGGTTGGTTAGAAAAATTCTCCCTGGGGGTGACATTTAACCAGAGATGCTGGAGAGAATGAAACAGCCTTGAGAATGGCTGGAGAAATAAAACTAGCAGAAGAATTAACAAGTGCAAATGCCTGTGAGTTCTGAATCAGGGTGAGTGATGGGGAAAGAGAGAAGAGTTCAGAAAGGCCGGGACCAAATTATACAGGACTGCGGTTTAACGTAAGGATGTTGGGTTTCATTTTAATTCTATTGAATCCCTGCCTCTTTTTCTAATGTATGAAAATAACATAGCCTACTTAACCCTTCTTTCCTTATGATGGAAGTATATCAAATATTTCTCCTATGAACATTACAATGAAAGTCCTTGCCTCATCTTTGTGCACATGTGGCTATTTTTGCAACTTGTATTCCTGGAGTAGATCACCTGGGTTAAAAGGTGGCAAGCATAATGTAAATGCTGATAGATGCTGTCAAATTGCCTTAATAATTTTTATATTCCCACCCTTGGGGTATGGAGGTGACCATTTCTCTTTATTCTTTTCAATAGAAGACATTGTCACCCTTCCTATTTTCAATAATATGAGACATTGTCACTCCTAATTTTCAACAATCCATTGGGAAAAAGTCATGTCTCTCTCTCTCTCTCTCTCTCTTTTTTTTTGCTTGCATTTTCACTGTTAATAAAGCAGTAAAAGGTTTTATAGGTTTATTAGCGATTTTGATATTTTTTCTCTTGTGAGTAGCCTATTGATCACATTTGCATTCCAGGTCATGCTCTGGCCAGGCATTGGATTGGGTGCCTTTGAGTCAAGTTCACCCTCAATACAATCAGCTGTGTCTGGAGATTGGGGTTATACGTTACAAAACATAGCTCTTTAAGGCTGCTTTTCAACATGGGCTATAAGTAGCACACGATAACCCATAAACTCTATGGGCAAAGCAGTTACCCTGACAGTTGCCCAGTACAATTTGATGGTGAGTGAAATTAGAAATGCAACACATTATTTATTGAGCACACACTGAAAGCATCTAAGCTCTATGTTAGACGTTATAAGTGGCAAAGAGTTATACAAGACAGTATCACTGTCCTCAAGGAGAGACAAGTACAAAACTAATTATAATTCAGAATGGAATGTATTCTGAATTCCCCAAAATGATACCCACCAAGTGATAAAGTAATTCTGAGAGAATGAGAAATCACATTCAACTGGTAACTCTGGTAAGATTTAGGGGTAGTAATAGTTTTTGTTCTAGATTTTAAATAGGTATAGGATTTTTTTTAAAGTGGCTACAATATTTTTGTAAAATAATTTCATGATAATACATGACATAAAAGACAGAAGGAAAAATAAGCTATAGTCCCCTACTGAGAGACAAACATTTTATTTTCAGTGAATGACTCAGTATTTTTGAGAAGGTCCCACCAGACATCTGTGTGTGTGTGTGTGTGTGTGTGTGTGTGTGTGTGTGTGTGTGTGTGTTTATATGAACATATGTAAAGTTTTACACCAAAGGGGACTGTTTTTTTTCTTCTGTCAGAATTTGGTCCATTGGCCAATGAAAATACTCAGTATATATTTTTTTGAATGAATGAATGTTTTATAACTTGCTCTTTTTATGTTAATAAAGGTATGTTTAATTAGCCATGTTTACTAACTGCATAGTGTTTCATTACTTGTATAATTTATTTAACCAGGCTTCTAGGCAAAAACTTTTAGGTTTATATTCAATTCTACTTTATTTTAAAAAGACACTGAAAAAATGATCTCAGGCTAAATCTACTTTATGTGTATGTAACTATCTCCTTAGAGAAAATTTTTAGGAATGCATTTTCTATAGAAGGATATTTTAGAGCATATATGGTGCATATAACCAAACTTCTGTCCTGCATGCAAATGTGAATTACATTTTCAACAACAAGATGTGGTAGCACATGGTTTCATACACTGGCTAAAACCAGGTTTTAGAAATCTTTCGATGAAGAGAAAAACAACAGATACTGGGGCTTAACTAACAGGGAGGGTGGGAGGAAGGACAGGATTAGAAAAAAATAACTATTGGATAATAGGCATAGTGCTTGGGTGACGAAGTAGTCTGTACAACAAATCTCTGTGACTTGAGTTTACTTATATAATAAACCTGTTCACATGCACCCCTGAGCCTAAAATAAAAGCTAAAAAAAGATTACATTCTAGTTATTTATCATGTAGCAAAAAGAAATAGCTAATCGAAAGTTGATTCATTTTTTAAAGTGGTGAACACATGGTAAGAAAGTCAATAGGTAGATGTTCTTTTTACTATTATAAATTATGGTAATAATTTTTTTGGTGCATGTGGAAGTTAGAAATTCTAGTTGTTATTCAGTGTGTGTGTGTCAGGTGTTAGAGGGAGATTGGAATTGGGTGTCTTTTTTAGAAACACCACTTGAGATAAAGTTTATTTGGGTCGATTTGGAGGGTATGAATGCTTTAATTTTGTATCTTCTACATATTTGTCAATTTATTTTACTAATTTTATTCTTGGAAGCCACAAGCTGTTTCTACATTTCTCAAACAAGAATAAAGATAGACATTCAGCTGCACAGTGTGTCTTCTTGTATTCCATAATGAACAGGGAGTGGAATCTGAACTCTTATCTCTTTCTCTATGTTAAAACTGTGAGGCTATGCTGAATTAAACAGCTTCTTACTAAGCTACAAAACTAAATAAGCAGTTTAGCCATATCGTTTAGTATTGGTATTAGTATTAGTTTTAGCCATACCGAGTAACTAATCATGAATCAATGTTCAGTTATTTCAGAAGACTTTTCTGTGTATGGTTGTGCCAGTTACTCAGCTATTGCCTCTGAGCTCCAACCACATTTCTATAACTACCTCATGATGCGGAAGCTGGAACTCTGCAAACCTTATTCCCGCTTTGCCACCTGATTTCCTGCTACGCTCTGCCGAAAGGAGGCACAAGAGGGAGACCAGGGCTGAAGGAGAAAGAAGGAACCTGGGCTTCCTGTTTACTCCGTGTTGACTTCCTGTTTACTCCGTGTTGACTTCCTGTCGGTTTGCAGTTCCCGTAAGCATCATCTAGGCAGTGCTTCTTCACCCTGGCCCCAGTAGTTATTCCGTATGCAGTAGTGAATTCAGCGGACAGTTTCTCAAACACTTGTGAAAGGAGCCTCACTGTGTCATAGTTAACAATCACAAGCACCTGCCAACAGTATCCTGTTCTTTAAAGTCCGAGTCTCAGCCCCTTGGGGACTTCTCTTCCACGCTCAGAGTATCTGTTGAGCAACTAACCGGTAGCCCTCCTCAAAGCCCTGAGTTTCAGTTATGCATGACCCCTCCTCTGAGTTTCTAAATTTTAATAATTCAAATTATGTCCCTTAGTTTTTTTTAACCATAAGGATGTATCTGCTTCCTGCATTTGCTGCCTCCATGATGTAGTAGCATCCTCTTTTTATCTTTTCAGTTCCTAGTTCACAAGTTCATATCTGGTTGATAGTTATTTACATGACTTTCTCCCTGTTCAATATCTCATATGTTTTCTATCCTCTTACTGAACCCTGATGGAAACAATGGTCATAGAAGAACCATGGGAGTTTTGTACTAAGTATATGATGAAACCAAGCTTTATGTTTTTAAAGAACAAATGTTAATTCACAGCCACCAAATATATATGTATCTCCCTAGAAGAGTTCTATGAGACAGAGAGGATGGAGCAAACCAAGGAGTGAGGCCCATTCATTAAGAGCGATTCAATAAAATGTGTCCATAGAGCATTGCCCATACCACAGAGAAACTCCAGAAACCTCTTTGTACTTTTTTTCTCCAATGTCATAAAGCCACCTCTCTACAGCAGTAGCAGGATAGATTTTCTTGACTTAATCTATCTAATAATGGGTTGTTTGCAGAGCCAGGGTGTTTCAGTGACCTGGGGTTATTCTGGAAGCTGCAATTACCTACAGAGAATAACTGTGGAAATTCCTATGTGGAGAAATCCAGGGAAATGTCACGGAGGTGAATCTTTGAAATGGCCATGTTTGTAAACTGTAGTTGAAGGCAGGATTTCAGGATTTACAGCAGTGAGATAAAATTCCTGTGTGCGGTGCCTGTGGTCATAACAGATTCTTTACTTTTGATATTCATTTTCTGTAAAGTTTTATGGTTTTAAAATTTCAAGTTAATCATTAAAGTTCAAGTATGTTAAATAAGCATTAAAAGACAAACTCATAGCTCTTCTGAAAATCAAAGTGATTGGAACACTACTTTTTAACTGTGTTCTAGTTAAACAAAGTAATTGACCTGCTTACAGATACAATTTCTTTTGTGTGATTAGCTCTAGGATGTATCAATTCAACTGTAACCCTCTAGAAGTAAGCCCTGTTAGACTTCTTCAGTTATTGATGATTTTGGATGTAATTCTGTCTGCTTTTGGAAAAGGTTACCACAATATTTCAAATATATTTTTTTCTATCTTACAAAAGTAGACACAGTGTAGCATGTGTAAATGTATTTATGTCTGTAGGAAACTTTGTGATTTAAATTTTCTATAAAGCTATGTTTGGGGGTTTTATGTAGATTATCTTATCAATTGCAAATAATGACAGTTTTGTTCTCTTCCCTACCAGTCATTTTCCACTTACTTCTTCAGCTCTATTGTCTCCAATGCAATGTTGTATACAAATGGTGAGAAGGAGCATACTTATCTCACACCTGATTTTATGGGGAATAATTTTAAAGTTTCACTACTTTGTTGTTTACTGCATTCTTTTGAAAAATCATCTATGTAGCTACTAGACTTTAGTTCAGAAAACAAAAATCACTCTAGATATTACAAGGGAGAAGGAATGTAACAGGCACGTGAAAGGTCATTGGAAGGGCTGGAGGAGAGCATTTTGGAGATGAGGGGTGATGCTGAAATGTTGTTTCACAATCACCTACCTCAGGTGTCATCAGAAGTCAGATAAATAAATTTGCTGCCACGGTCACAGTTGTCTCATACCACAAATGTAGTATCAAAAATGGAGAATAATGAATAAACATTTGTTATTGGTTCTTATTTATTAGTAACTTTTGCCAAAGGAAGATGCCTCCGCTCTTTTATTAGTTAGCATCCAGAACAAGCACAGTAGTTATTTTAACACATGTGGCTCTGTATAAATATTTTAAAAGTAAATAAGTCATTATTAATATAACTCAGAAAAGGAAAAAAATATTAAAAACCATTAAGCTGTGGAAATAGCACTTGCAGGCAGCAGTGACCACTCCTAGGCTTAGGGAACAAAGCTTTGTTGAAGAAACTTGTGGTGTTGAACCGACATTTCAGGAGATAAAGCTGTTTGGCTGGTGATCAGTTACCCTGAGGAGAATTTAGTTAGGCTATTTCTACAAGTTCTGGGGGAACAAAATCCAACTAGATTCAACTGTAGCTAAGGAAAGGAAGTGCCTCAGCTCTGGTGTAGGAAAGGGTTAATGTAGCAGGTCTGATGTTGCTCTTCGAAGGACTGATGGTAAATACCTGCTTTCCTCCTAGAAGTCTAGAACTTTGGTAATCATTCCCAGTTATGCCAGGAGAAAGTCCCAATGTGACCAGTTCCCTAATAAAAACCTTGGACTCTAAATCTCAAGTGGGATATCCTGGACAAACACACAGCACACATATTTGCAGCATTTTGTTACTAGAACATCGAATGTGTTCTCTGCAATCTATTCTAAGACCTACCTGAAAGGGAGGTTTTGCCTGGACTTTCTAGACTTTGATGAGTCTTTTTCCCTTGCTAGTCTTGCTATAAAATCATATGAACCTCCTTCTAAAGCTGTCTGGATTCTGTTTCCATTTTTAAGTTTTAGAATTCGTTTCTCAGTGTGGTTGAAGGAATGCAACTTTAACTATGAAATCAAACTTTCATGATTGAAGCTCTATTCAGGTTTTCCCTTTCTTCTGCATTCATTGTATATCAAGCTCATCTATTTAAACATTTTAAAAAGATTGTTTTTTACATTGAGGTGTTGTTTACCTACAACAAAATTTGTAAGTTTGAAGTATGCACTAAGAGCTTTGAAAAATATATAGAGTAGTGTAATTACTGCAACAATTATGATATAGAACATTTCAATCTTCCCAACAAAATTTCCTTAAATGCCCCATTGAAGTCAGTTCCCTAACCCACCCTACCCGTTATAATCACTGAGATGCTTTATGTTATTACACTTTGTCCCCTCGATAATTCCACATAAATGGAACTATACAGTATATAGTCTTTGGCGTCTGACTGTTTTCATTTAGTACAGTATTTTCGAGGTTCATCTGTGTTATTCATACTTAAGTAGTTTTTAAAATTGCCAAATATTATTTCTTTCTACATATCACAATTTTAAAACGTCTTCACCAATTAATGGATATTTGTATTATTTCTACATTTGAGTATTATGAATATAGTTTGCTTCAAATATTTGTTTGTGAGTGTTTGTATGTAAATGAGTGCATTTTTGGGGAGGCTAAATTTCTAGTAGTAGAAATGCTGGATTATATGATGTATTAGTCTGTTTTCATACTACTATAAAGATACTACATGGGACTGTAATTTATGAAGAAAAGAAATTTAATTGACTCTGAGTTCTGCACGGCTGGGGAAGCCTCAGGAAACCTAGAATCATGGTGAAAGGCAAAGGAGAAAGAAGGCACATTTTATATGGCAGCAGGAGACAGAAAGTATTCAGGGGAAACTGCCAGACAGTTATCAAAGAATGAGCTCTGATGAGAACTCCCTCACTATCATGAGGATAGCAGGGGAAACTATGCCCATAATCCAATCACCTCTCACCAGGTTCCTCCTTCAACATGTAGGGATTATAATTCGAGATGAGATTTGGGTGGGGACACAGAGCTAAATCACATCATACAGTAAGTTTTCAATTAACTGTATTATAAAGAATTAAACTGCTTTCCAAAGTGACTGTAAAATTTTACATTTTCACCAGTAATATATGAGTGTTGGCATTTCAAATCCTCTCCAATATTTAGTATTGTCAGTCTTGTTAATTTTAGCTATTCAAGTAGATATATAATAGTAACTAACTGTAGCTTTAATTTGTATTTCCCTGATGCTTTATTGGCACTAATGTATCTTTACTGAAGTATGTGATCAAACTATAAAAACAAAAATTGATAAAATGGATTCTAACAAAATTAAAACTTTTGCTTTTCAGAAGACACTATAGGGAAAAATAGAAATATAAAAAGCAATTGGAAAACATATATCTCATAGAATATTTACATCTAGAATACTAAAGACTTCATACAACTCAGTAAGAAGACAAATAACTTTATAAAAGTAAAAGGGAGTTGTATTAGTTTATTCTCACACTGCTATAAAAATAGTACCTGTGACTGGGTAATTTATAAACAAATGAAAGAGGTTTTATTGACTCACAGTTCTGCATGGCTGGTTGGAGGTCTCAGGGAACGTAACAATCATGGTAGAAGGGGAAACAGGCACCTTCTTTACAAGGTGGCAGGAGGGAGAAGAGTGTTTTATTTTATTATTTTTAAATTTTATTTCATTTTTATTTTATTTTGTTGTTATTTATCATTTGTTTTATTTTGGTTGGTTTATTTGTCTTACTTGCTTTTTTACTTGTTTACTTTTATCTTTTTCTGTTTTTTTATGTTAATTAAGCAGTTTTAATATTTCACTTTAATTTCTCTCTTAGCTCCCTCAATAGATCTTTGTTTTATTTATTTATATGTATATATATATTTATTTATTTTTCAAACAGAATTTTGCTCTGTCATCCAGACTGGAGCTCAGTTGCTTAATCTTGGCTCACTGCAACCACCACCTCCCAGGCTCAAGTGTTTCCTGTGCCTCAGTATCCCAAGCAGCTTGGATTACAGGCATGTGCCACCTCTACCGGCTAATATTTTTGTATTTTTAGTACAGATGGGGTTTTGTCATGCTGGCCAGACTGGTCTCAAACTCCTAGCCTCAAGTGATCTGCCTACCTTGTCCTCCCAAAGTGCTGGGATAACAGGCATGAGCCACCACGCCCAGCCTCTTCGTACTTCTTAAAGCTGTTCTAGAGATTATAATATGTATCTGACATGTATCCCAATTACTTAGAGTTGATGTTGAACTACTTCATCTAAATCATAGAAAACTCACAACAGAATATTTTTATTACCCTGCGTATAGATTCATACTTTCCTGATTTTTTTTGTACATAGTTTAATTTTGCATTAAAATCTGGATATTATAGATAACACTAACACATTGTTGCGACTCTAGAGTCATGTTCTTCAGAAGATTTGATTTTCGTTCTGTGATTGTGTTATGTTGCCTGGAATCAATCTAGAAACTTTGCCCCTTACTCATTTCCAATGGTAGACAGCTGTTTATCATTCTAGCCCGTTCTGATGTCTTCCTACTGCTGCTTGTTCAGTTTCTCCCCCTGTTGATTTCCTCTATGCTTGCTTGATTTGGGCAGAGATGAGGAACTAGGCAATGATTAGGATCATTCTCTGTTGTTTTCATGTTTCTATGAATTATCCTATTTTTCAGCTGTTCTGTCAGGTTTGTCTTTAAACTTGGACACTTTGGGCATTTTACCACCCAGGTTGCACATAGTTGGAAAATTCTATTAAAGGAAAAAAGAAAAGCATGTAGGTCACAAATCTGGATCCACATTGCTCTAGCTCTAAGGAGCAATTTCTGTCTGTTCTCTGCTTGCTTTTTCATAATGCTCCCCTCTGGTTTTCTAGCACATCAATAGTTTTGCCAAGGATTTTGGCAGTCTGTGCTCTGAATTTGGGTATCACAGCTCCCAACACATTCATATAACTTCCTTCCTTTACTTGCTTCCTTAATTAAGCATCAAAGAATTTTATACCTGGAAAGTATCTTAGAAAGAATGTAGTCACCTCATTTTATATGGGAAGCACCAGCAGTCTCAAAAGGTGAAATGAATTGTCCAGGGTCATGGAGCCAGTTAATGTGCTGGATTCCTAATTCAGTCCTGATGAATAGCAGTGATGCTGGCGCCAGGAGCACTGTATGGTTCTAATGCAATTGGATAGTGTAAAAGAAATGAAAGATAGCATCCCAGCCCTCAATATACTTGTATCATTTTTAGGGAGATCAAACGGACACAACCAAGCAAATCATTAACAACTACAAAAGCAGCTCCTGTTCTAGTTCAAAATAATGCAATACTAACTATGAACTTAAGAGTGATGAGGGTACAGGCTCAGGTAACCAACCTAGAGTGCATCTGCCTTAGAGCCCTAGGAAAAAAGACATAATAATAATAATGCTTCGGAAATCCATGTAGTATTACTGTATTTCTTCAGACTAAAAACACATGGTGCCAGTAAATGCATAATTCCTATGGGACTGGTAAGTGTCAGAAGGCTTCTGAAATTTTTCCACTTTGAAATTTTGGCAAATTAAATTTGTTTTAAGTGCTTGGCTTTCAGTGTCTCTCTCTATTATGAATCCTCTACAAATCTCTTTTGATAGAACCTTGGGTTACATTTCCAGGCATACGAGATATAAAGACTAACTTTTAGGAACTTTCGGTGTGCTCCTCATCCCTGTATCTTCACATCTATTAATGAGAAAGGCATAACTTTTTCTAGAGTATTCAGTGTATCACGAAAGCTCTTGTTTGTGTATGAAGAATAGAAACTTTTTCTAATTATTTGTTCCATGTAGCTAATGAAGTGACATAGAGTTAAATTGTGGTTCTAAAACATGTGATTTGATGAATTAACCAAGAAGTGAATAAGTTAATAATGATATAATTTTATATAAATATTTATTTTTTGATTAATTTGTGGCATATAACATAATTTTATTTAATTGCAAGTTTATATTCAAGGCTAGTTGTTACTTTTAAGATATGCTCCATTTAGTTTTTGTTTAAAGCCTTTGAGTGGTTTATAATATGAATTGGGTGAAAGTAATATCATATTATAAAAGCAATCCCTTTCAAACTCTAGGAGCAATTAAAGTTGCATTCGCTAATCAATTTGTTTATCTGAATAAAAATCTTTCTAAATGAATAATTTTATTTTGCCACACTCTTGCAAAATTCCTCCTTGCTTTTGGATAGACAGCAGGCGGGCAGCATTCTGTTGCCCTTGTCAAATGGTCAAATGTCTTTGATTTGCAGAAATGGAAGGAAACTACTTTAACCATCTTCTTCCTCTGGAAAGAAGGGAAGGTTGTTGAAGCTAGAAGTAGCAATGTATTGGGCTGATACACTGATTGAACCAAAAGCCTTGTTTGAAGTGTGATATTTTGGCAGGCAGAGAGTTGTAAGGGGTGTTACATAATGGGCTCTGCAAGTGGCACAAACTTGTTTAAGTAAGCACTTACTGGAATTAGTATTTATTGCCTGGGACATAAAGTGATTGCAAAATGCTTACATGAGTCTGAAATGACAAAGGCTTTCTGCATCCTGAGCCAGTTTATACCCAAGTGTTATTTGTAAGGATAGAAAAACAAATACTGCTGGGAGCAGTGGCTCACGCCTGTAATCCCAGCACTTTGAGAGGCTGAGGTGTGCAGATCATGAGGTCAAGAGATTGAGACCAGCCTGGCCAATGTGATGAAGCCCATCTCTACTAAAAATACAAAAAATTAGTTGTGTGTGGTGGTGAGTGCCTGTAGTCACAGCTACTCGGGAGGCTGAGGCAGGAGAATTGCTTGAACCCGGGAGGCAGAGGGTGCAGCAAGCCAAGATTGTGACACTGCACTCCAGCCTGGTGACAGAGCAAGACTCTGCCTAAAAAAAAAAGCAAACATTATGGTTAAAAGTAATTTAGTAAGACCTTTTTATCTTTCTTTTTTGCAATAAGAAGTTAAAGTGAAAACAAGATCACAGAAAAGTAGATATATTTTGATAGATTCAAGAATCTATGTTTGATACAGCCTTCACAGAAAGTCAAAATTGATAATATGCTTATTGCTTTGGCTTTGGATGTTGGTTGGGAACATGGTGTCTGAATACCCACACTGCAAAGTAGATCTTACTTTTTGGAAGAGTAAAAGCTAATTACATTAGTTAATTTGAGAGGTAAGACAAGGGCTCATAAAGGTACTAGTTATTAGTACCTTATACACTAGTCTGTCTGGCATTCTTACCAGGACAGTGAAGTGTCATGGAAAGAGTTGTGGTTTTAAACCTCTTTTCCCCAGACATTTACTTGGAGTAATATGTTTATCCAAGTACATATTAAAGTAGGAGTTAGATATTATATTGACTGGGGACTTGAGAACATGAGACACAAAGTAGGTAATGTTTGATGAAGCTTGGAATGAGCCAAGAAAGGACAAATCTGGATAACACACTGTAGCCTTGGTGGTGAGGAAGGAGAAAGGAAACATAATGAAGATGGATAGTATTTTGTTTTTCCTTGAATCTGTAGAAAGAGATATTTGAATTATGTTACCTTAAAAAGGCATGTTGATATTACTCAGTAAAAGTTGAGAAGCTAAGAAAACTATGTGTGTACATACATATGTATATATATGTTTATTTCTTTTTTTAAAAAAATTCTTACCTATCTCTCTGCTATAACAAAATTAAATTCATTCTTTTTTTGTTGCAATTCAAACTTTATCTTAGTAATATTTATATTTTAAATTTGCCTATAAATTTGGTATTATATTGTTACTATATAGCTATATTATATTTGTAAGCATAAATGTGTGGTATTCGAATGTTTAACAGCTCTCCTTTTTTTTTTCAAGTAACCCTCTGACAAAAGGCTGTATTTGTATAAAACTGATAGACTTTTATGATGGTTCAGTTTTCTTACATTAATTACATAGGTAGTATTATTTTAGTAGGAGGTCAAATAACATACTATCAATGGCAATTTAGAGACAAATAGCTTTGAAATCCTGATATGGAAGAGCTATAGAAATAACATGTGCAACCCCACGTTTTTAAGATAGCCTCTGTGTACCATACGGCTAGTCCCAAATGGAGACTAAGAAAGCAAGGTCATTTTTAATCTCTACATACGTCTTGCTTTCCTGGTTTAACACTAATCATTTATTGTATTCTGCATATTGGAAGGGAGAAGATGAAGGATGCTAAGAATTCACTGTGAAAACATGTACTCAATGTTTCATATCCAAAGGCTCCCAGGGATTAAACAATCAGAAAGCCCCACATCATTTGCATTTTAATGGATAAAAATAAGAGTTGAAACATTTCTTTACACTTAAACCACAACGAACAAGTTTGTGTAGTTATCAGGAGTGAAGTTGGGGAGAGAGAGAGAAAGAAGGGGACTCTGAAATTTAAGGAAAATTCATTTTTTTTTACAGAATCAGTGCTGGGATGATTAAGTCAAGGTGCCTGACCCTGCTAGAGACAAATTTTCCTAATGAAAAATACTGTAACTTCAGATCTTTTGCATTTTCCATGAATAGATGTCAGTACCCATTATCACATTTATCATTACTTGTAAAACAATAAAGTGGCAGCAGGGGAAAAGGACTAAAATAGAATCGAAAAAAAATTTGGTACTAGCTAAGGAAATTTAAATGAAGGCTTTTTTCCCAGAAGAAAAAACATCGTCCATGTTTCCTTCAACATACCTTTGGGAAACTGACATAAGGTGGTGGACAACTGTAATGGAAAGAATAGTGCCTACGGTTTCTCTCCACCCACCTCTAATTCTGCATTAGAAATGAAAAAAGCTTGACTGGTAAAATTCTGAAATAGATAATGAGTTGCTTAAGTGATAATTACTGAATCTCATTTTCAGAAACCCATTAACAGGTATCTCTTTAGTCATAGAGAAAATTATTCATAAATATTAAATTGTGTGATCACATGTGCAGGTTTCTTTCAAATTACAGAATCTGACTAATTTCACCGTAGCTGTTTGCCATTAGTTGGCTTTAAGATTTAATCAAGTAAAGACATCATTGATTAATTCTAATTTGTAAAGTCAAAAAAAAAATACGTGTAACATTATTATCTTTAGTCAAACCTCTTCAAATGTTCATGCAAGGTAGAAATGGAAAACCACAGGTACGCCTGTGCTTAGTTTCTCCAGTTTAAAGAACAGAATTTATCAATGGGAAGCTTCGGAGGATCTTAGAGAAAAACCTTGCTGCTCGACTAGAGAATAAAAAGTTTGACCAGACTTATAACAATGACATAGTGGCCATTTTGCTGAGTTCTTAATGAGTTCAGTAGGTAGTGAAACCAGAAAGCTTCCCTTGTCCCCTCACAGGGCATGTGATGAGGGTGTGGCTTGCTTCTTCAGTGCTCTGGTCGCTCAAACCTCTAGGGGCGCAAACAGAGGGGCAGGGTGAAGGGCTCTGACCCCACGGCAGTGTCTAGGGTGAGTGTTTGCAGCTCCTGAAGCGCCGGTGGGTGTGTGTTAGCGGGGTGCTCTCTCGGTTTGCTGTCTACAGGAGGCCTGCGCTAACTAGCTCAGTTAGACCCCCTCCCTTGTCGCGAGGACAGAGGGCCTTCTGGATCTCGCGCTCTTGCCTGGGTGCAGCGGAAGAATCCGTCACACACGGGCTCGGAGGTTGAGTGCAAAGTTTTACTGAGCGGAAGTAGCTCCCCGCTGCTCCTCCACGGGCGTCCTCTCCACGACCGGCCACCCGTGTGTTCTTCCATGTGTCTGTCAATGTCCAGATGCTTCTGTCTCTGCCTCGCTAGGGTCTCGGGGGGTTTTATAGGCCCGGGATGGGGAGGGGTGGGCCAGGGTGGTCTGGGGAAATGCAGCATTTGGGCACGAAGGCAGGAGTGCCTGTCCTCACCCAGGTCCGAGGCCAGGGACCATGTCTTCTTCTGCCCAGCACTTCCCTTCCTCCTATCCCTGTCATTTAAAGGGACCACGCTCCTCCCTTCGCAGCGCTCCCGTATCAGTAGGAAGAGAGAAGAAAAGTCTAGATCACCACTAAGTTCAATCCGTTTCACATCTTCGTGAATGTATGTTGACTGTGCTCTTCAAGTACCAAGACATAGGGAAATGATGAAAAGGCCCTGAGACATGCAACACTGAACGGTAGGGAGGAAGAGGCCTTCTAGGTTGGACAGGCCCATAGCTGGCTAGCTGCCAAATATCCTATCACCCATTGACAAGACCACATTCAGAACACACGGAAATTGTACGATCCGATTTTCGTATGTTACCTGTCGCCAGCTGCTCAAAGTTATGAATTATCCCTGAGACATTACATAACTTGAGAATGAATAGCACCCATACACAGAAAACATATTAATCTTTAGAATACACTCATTTCCATTTAGAGACATGAATATTGTTAGCTCAAGGAGTTGTCATGTATAAAATAGGCAACACAATGCAAATATTGTGGAAATGGTGTTTCCGATTAAAACTGGCAGCTTTATTATTAGAAATAATCCTCTTGGCAAAAAAGGACATTTTTTTCCATATCATAAAATCTGAAATCAAAAACTTGCTTCTTTTTGATTTTCTTTATAAGTTTTTAAGTCTGCATTCTTCCTCTCATTTTCATTTCCAGACTCTGCTGTAATTTATCTGCTGCTAACTAATTTTCAATAAAATATATAACAAATTGGAATTTGTTTTTTTTTATTTTTCAATTATTCAGTTATTCATAAAGTTGACAGGGGATAGAAAATTAAAGCTTTCAGCAAGCGTTCTTATAAGACTGTGGTTGTATCTGTCTTCTTAAATTTTTTGATGACTATGAACATTGATTAAACTATAGCTATGCTGGTTGGAAGATCTGTTATTGTCTGAATACCCACAAATTTATATATTGAAATCATAACCACCAGTATGATGATATCCAGATATTGGGCCTTTGGGAGGCAATCATATCATGAATTCAGAGCTCTCATAAATGACATGAGTACTCTTAAACAGAGGCCCAAGGGAGTTTGTTTGTCACTTCTGCCACATGAGGACTCATCTAAAACGTGGCCTCAATGAACTACAAAGCAGGACCATCACCAGACTCTGAATCTGCCAGTATCTTTGTCTTGGAATTTTTTAGCTTCCCAAACTGTGAGCAATAAATTTCTGTTGTTTAAAAACTACTCCAGAGAAGACACAAACAAATAGAAAAATATCCTATGCTTACGGATAGGAAGAATCAGTATCATTAAAGTGGCTATACTGCAGGCACTCAGGGCGGCACTGACATGCCAGCCCCCTGCCTCTTCAGCCCCCTCTGGACTTTGGGCACTGACAAGCATGGAAGGGAGGTCAAGGTGGGGATAAGGGCAGCTTGGCACAGGCCTGCAGGCACCCCTCAGCACAAGCAGCCTGGGTGCTGTGGGCACCATGGATGGTAAGTTAATGGAGGCAGGAGGCAGACAGGCTCCTGGGTGGAAAGGGGCGGGTTCCCAGTGAAACACCACCTTCAGGCCAGGGACGATCTGAGGCCTGTACATTGGGCTGTCAGTTCCATGAACCAGAGTGAGAACTTATGGCACTTTTTCTGGGCATGCCCATAATCACCTGTGGACCAATCAGCATACACTTGCTCTCCTCTGAAGCTGATAAAAATCCCAGACTAGGCAGATGATAGGACAAACGTGCCTGTGGAGAGAAGCTATCCACTCTGGGTTTCCTCTCTACTGAGAGCTGAGCAGATGTCAGGATGATCTGCCTGCATAGAGGAGATACTCGTTCCAGGGTCTCCCCTCTGTTGAGAGCTGCATACTCATCGAGATGACCTGCCTGAGGAAAGAAGTACCAACAGTCTCCTCTGAGCTGTTCTTTTGCTCAATAAAGCATCTTTTGGCTTGCTCACCCTCCACTTGTCTGCATACCTCATTTTTCCTGGACATGGGACAAGAAGTCAGGACCTGCCAAATGGTGGGGCTAAAAGAGCTGTGTTGAAACATGCCCCTTGCAAACCATGTTGTGGGTGATGAGAAGGAAAGAAAAGAGAAGAGAAGAGCTGTGGCCCCTCAGGAAGCTCAGACCTCGAAGCTCCCCAAGCCAGGGCAGTGATACCCTCTTTGGGGCTCTATGGTTCCTGGTGTCTCCAAGCTTCCAGACACCACCGTGTTTCCTGGTGCCAGCCATGGAAACTGTTTGCAGGACACCTGGTCCAGCCATAACCTTGCAGGGAGCTGGCACCCAGGCAGAACTGCCCATTCTGCCACAGCCAGAATGCCTGGCTGTGCAGAGTGGTCAGATCCCACACTCGCTATCACACCCCTCATCACTCCATGCTTGGCTCACCCTTGGTGGGAGTAGGATCTAGGATAGTAGTAGCATGATCTTAGTGCAGCCTGTCAGGCCATGTGGATGGAAGGAGCACAGTGGCCTAAGCAAAATTCAGGCAAAAGTGCCACTGGCCACAGAGGTTACTGGCTGGAAATGTGACATCCCAAGATCCTCTGACAGTGTGGTGATGCTTTCTTGCATTTTATGAAACCCATCTTTTATATCTCCAAACTAGAGTCTAAAAGCTGAGTGCTTTATGTTGTAGACAATTTTCTGTAGCTTGAGGAAATTTCAGCTACTTGGGAGGAGGGGAGGTGGTCATGCATACAGGAGAGCTGCGATGAAGTGGCATGAAATGTTTATTAGAACTCTGAGCTCTTCTGTTTCCTCTGTCCTATTCCAGGGTTCATTCTACCTAATGGCAGGTACTCTGGGGGAAGGATTCTTTCTCTCTGTAACCCTGGAGACTTTATTTCTATCAGAGATGTCTTGTAGTTTATTTCCCCTAACTTCACCCACTTTGCCCCTGGAGCACTTTCCACTCGTGTTCAATCAAAATGAAAAGATGCCAACGTTTATATGGCATTAGGGAGTATTGACTGGCTCTTTTCCAGGATGAGAGCATAGTTGGGAGCTGAGCTGTTACTTCTTCCTTTTCTCCTGGAAACAGTTGTTGCTTTCTTTGGACTAGCTTATTAAATTACAGTATGTTATTCTATTGTTCTGGTTCGGTGGCTGCTGTTGAACATTTTCTGATTGGGTTTTATTGCTGTCATTATCATTCTTTTTTGCTCATTTTGTGACATTTTATGGGAGAGAAATTAAATTTTGCAACCCACCATCTTAACATGGAAGCTTGTAAACAATATTTTACTGGCTACCTTTATTCATTACTTAGAAAAGAAACTCAATCTACCACAATTATATTTCAGATGTAGAATTAATTATTTTTATGAAGTCAAATTTATTATACATATGGAGAGATCTAACTTGTGTTTTTAATATCCTTAAAGAGCCTCGATTGTGTGGTGATAGGAGCAATAAACATCAAATATAAATAAGTACTTTCACCTGACAAGTAATTTATAAATATTTTGCATGTACTATGACCATACTTATTTATGTATAGAAAATACGTAGTCAGATAAAAATGCTGACCATACAAAGTTGTAATTCATAGGTATTATATGTCTCTTCTCTCTTGGTTTATTTTCCCCTGCATCTTTTCCTATAATTATTTCCTAAACTCATGGCTGTCCATTCTTTTTTTTTATTTGAGATGGAATCTTGCTCTGTTGCCCAGGCTGGAGTACAATGACATGATCTTGGCTCACTGCAACTTTCACCTCCCTGTTTCAAGCAATTCTCCTGCCTCAGCGTCAAGTTGCTGGAATTATAGGCGCCTGCCACCACGCCTGTCTAATTTTTGTATTTTTTGGTAGAGATGCGGTTTCACGGTGTTGGTCAGGCTGGTCTCGAACTCCAGCTGTCAGTTCTACTTTAAGGCAAAAAGCAAGAAAATGCAGCTTTTGAGTTTATGCCAGAAAGCTTTTTCTGCCTTGAAGAAAAATAATATCTCTAACCATACATTCCAGTTTTTAATAACCTGATATTTTAAGTTAGCAACTATTGCCTACTCTTGTTAAACATTACATAAGCATATGTGAAATAAAAATCTAAGTAAAGAAGCTATAATCACAATATTACATGAAAAATAAATGCTCAAGATAATTAACTCAGATGCCAACACTGTGTATGACCCATATTTAATTATCTTCAGAGTTGCCATATAATCTGCTTATAGTTGATACATCCTTGAAATATATAGATATTTCAACAAAAATTCAGTAGGACTCAAAAGAGAATATTTGACGGGATCATGAGACAAAACTATACTGTACACACCAGTGTACACCACACACACATGCACACACACACACACAGTAAGTTAGATGCCACAATGGTCTAGAACATTAACCACCTCCTTTAAAACAAGGTATTCAGGTGACTGTATGATATAGTTTGGCTTTGTCCCCACCCAACTCTCATCTTGAATTGTAGTTTCTGTAATACCCAATGTGTCATGGGAGGGACCCAGTGAAAGTAATTGAATCATGGTGGAAGTTATCCCATGCTGCTGTTCTTGTGACAGTGAATGAAATCCCAGGAGATCTGATGGTTTCACAGGTTTTACAAGGGACTTTTCCCCCTTTTGCTTTGCACTACCCTTTCCTGCTGCCATGTGAATAAGTAGGTGTTTGCTCCCTCTTCTTCCATGATTTTAAGTTTCTTGAGGCCTCTCCAGACTTTCTGACCTGTGTCCTTTATAAATTATCTAGTCTTGGGTATGTCTTTATTAACAGCATGAGAACATACTAATACACTGTAATACAGCAATGGCTTGTATCTCTGTGACTGTCATCCTGCCCTGATTCCTCTCTCTAGCACAGAACAATTTCTTTGTATCCTAATATCTCATCAGTTCTATAAAGGAATAGCTAATAAAAATATCTTTATTTTTCTTGTTACAAGAATCAAAAGTTCTAAAGGTAAGTCTGATTTATTTCATTAAAATTTATAACCATACCAACATACATTAAATTGACAGTATGGGTAAACCACAAAAAAGATTATAATTCTATTCAGTCCTCTATTTGTTGGTATATAGAATTATTAATAAGAAAAATCAGGAAGCCTAATAACTCTAGACACTATAATTCAGCTTATGAGAAATTTCTAATGAAATATCAATGAAGAGTCAATAGGTAATTCCAGATGCATATTATGTTGAGATGCGTTGTTTTACTATTTATGCGACTGAAAGTCCCTTGGATTAAGGTTACTTTTAAATTCACAAGATAGCGCCTTCTCAATTCATGCTCTTGGAACAGGCTGAATATACAACTAATATTCTCTAAGTGAAGCTATACAAACAGAGATGTAATTTGATAAAGATTTGTACATTTTTCATCTGACTGTTAGAGTACTGCTACCCTGGTTCAGACTATATTATTTCCTGTGATCAAGCCCTACCAGGCCTGCTAACATTCATTTATAGAGGCACGCTTTTGTGTGACTCTTCTATATGTTAGCTGTGGCTGAAATATTCCTTGACATGATAACCTATGTCAGCTATAGCCACTACCCCTGTAACCTCTCTGAAAGCTTTCTCTGTGGTCTAGTGACTAATGCAGTGTTTACCAAAATAAAACAGTAGAAAACATTATAAGTTCAGCACTATATATTGTCACTAGAAATGTAATTGAATTCTTTATAACCTCTGCCTCGTAAACTACAGAAAGGCCCATTAACCCATTTCACTCTGCTCCCCTACCATAAAGCTACAGACGTCTCATTATACACTGACCCAACACACTCACCAATGTCTTCAGGTTAATTTTAAATAACTAAGTTGTAAATTTCTGCAGTTGAAGGAGGCAAAATAATTTGCTGATTCATGACCAACTTCGTGATCCATTGAGCCAAGAATTAGAATAGCTGAATCCCAGAGAAAAAAAAGGAATAACTAGTTTGGTTCTATTTGCTAAATGAGCAGCTACTTATATAATTAGGCATTGCAGCAAATAGTCAATAAAATCACCTTTTGCATTCTCTTACTCCTAAGGGGGCTGCGGACATTGACTACTAGAAAAAAAAATTGTCTTGCATTTTGTTTAGCAAGGTGTGATCAGTAAAATTCCCTACCACTTTAGTGAAAGTTCATTTGTTTTTCTGTCTAACAAAATAGTCATATTATTTCAGGAAGAAGCTTCTAGAGATCATTTTCTTAATAGGACTTAAACATCATTACACAGTATATGAAAGCCTCTCTAGTTTACCCAGTTTATCACTTTGAGTGTATTTCTTTTTATCATTTTTGTTAAAGTATAGCTTACATTAATTGTAATTGTATAGCTTGATGGAACTTTACATATGTTTACACTAATGTAACCAACACCTTGATGAAGGTGTGTACATTTCCATCATACCAGAAGTTACACATTTCATAATTTTTCTTCTGAACTTCAGAGACTAATGGGTAATAATGGGCTTTGCCGAACTTCTAGGTCATTGTGATGTCAAATAAAGTAAATTAAAATGTCATTGGAAAACTATAAAATCCTACCCAAAGAGAAAGCTTTGCAGCAGTAGTAGTAATGGTTATGAAAGGGTTCCCTTAACCTGGACATATTCCTTCACACTTTGTCCTTCCTATTATATATAAACTTGCAAAAACTGATGGCTTAGCTCTCAGCAGACGCAATATTTCAAAGCCAGGTTTTCAAAAACAAATTTGAAAACGATGTTTAAGCAGCCAAAGTATTGCCATGGCATGGTTCATTAATGTTTCATCTATACTTACTTAAGTGTAAGCAGTTTAAATTACATAATTACTGCTTTTCCTCTACTCATGCCAAATTGCATGCATGTTTGTATCTGTATTAAAACACCATTGCTAAAATGTGTCATATGATCAGCATCTATTGGTGACAAACCAAGCGATAGGCTTGTATAGTTTATTCAATTTAAAAGAGAAAGAAAACAAAAAAGCAAAACAAAGTAGTTGCTTAATACATTTTTTAGGGGATACTAGGATATTACAACATGAGTTTTGGTTTCTGGTTTTATTTTTACTAAAAGTTAATTGTCAGCATTAACATATATTTTTAAGATTCTCTAAAGAGTACATACATAACCAGAACAAATCAGCAGGTCTGAAACAATAGAAAACTAGACAATTTTTCCAATAATGATGGATTTAGTTGGATTATTGGCATTAATTTTCTACTCATTTATTTAGTCTTTCACATGTATAAATATACCTGCCTATTATATTTTTTATATTTCTATTATTATAATCTATTATTTTAGCTATCTGTAAGGAACAGTATCACTTTGACTGCAACAGAACTCTCACCTCTTTGCTAATATTCCTACAGTCACAAATTTAGCTCCAGAGAGTTGCAGGTAACTCCAAGAGAGAAACTGTTGTGTCTGCAGCTCAAGCTAGGAAGTAGGTTGCCCATGGTGAGATTTGTTGACTTCAACTTTCTTTTTTATAAGTAATGAAATTGAACTAATATTGACTCTGAGTGTCCTGAGCCATTTAAAACAATTTATTCATTTAGGAAAGGATTAATGTTGTGACAATCATAGTAAATGTGACGGTTTTGGAACAGAATAGTTTCATTGCTCCAGGACTGTCTTTGATAACTTAAGTAAAAAGACTAATATTTTCTGAAAAGTTATAGATAGGAATTTAGTGTAGATGAGAGTTGAGGAGAGGCAGGAGCAGATTAATAGCATTAGTTTGAGAGGCATAGCCAGGATGTTTGAAATATCCTCCTCAGAGTTCTTTTGATAACCTTCAGGCCTGACCTGAACACAGAGTACTTGCTATCTGCAAAAATGCAGACTGTTAATCTTTGCCAAAGTCTTTCTAGTTACTGTCAAGGGAAACATCCAAAAAGCAGAGCGATGCCCCCATTATTTAAACAGATTGAAAATGATTTTGGAATTTAGACTTCCTCATATAATTATTTAAAATGTTAAAATAGATTATAATATCATAGATAAAATGTCAGTCATTGTCATGATCATTATGTTAAAAAAATCCTTATCGTGATAGGGAAGTATAAGAAAGTGTTTACGGTAAATTGTTTCAGTGATTGAGACTTGCTTTAAACATCAGTGATTGGGGAACACACGAAATAAAACTGGGAAGACATTGACACATGAGGTTCATTATTTATCGTCTTTACTTTTGAGTATGTTAAAAACATTCCATAATAAAAACGTGAAGAAGTCAATGGTGATGACATGGATACCAGCACATTTGGGTTCTAGATAGAATGGAAACATTAACTAGTGGATAATCTCACAGGAGACAAATTATTTTGGTATATTGTCTCTTTACATTTAAGAAATAGGAAAGCAGCAGCTGAAATTGCCTTTCTTAAGATCTCAGAGAGTTAGGCTGAGGGTGCTGTCTTTCCCAATGTTGATCAATCCGTGTTGAGCAGCCTTACGTGTTGACAGAAGAGTGGGCCTTGATGCTACTAATGTGAATAAAGTCTATTCATCCAGTGAGGAAAATATTCACACAAACAGATAATTACAATGACATAAATGCAAAGGAAGGCCACCGAGTTTCAAGTGTTAGGTAGAAATGAGGGTGATGGAGGGGCAGGCAGGGATATTTACTCTGCGGATGGCGGGGGACCCTGAAGAGACAGGAAGCGAGGCAGCAGGATGAAGGAGAGCTTTGAGCAGGTAACCGCAGGGTCGGGGAAGACAGGAGTCTGTGGCAGCCAACCAGGCGTGAGCTGATGAGGACTTGAACTAGACCTAGACTTTCGTGGGGAGAAGAGCAGGAAGGAAAGGGGATCTCAGATGAGGGTACTTGTGTAATAGTGGGTTACAATGGACTGCTAAGCGTTCCTGCTTCCCTCTTCCTCCCCCTCACGTCCTCTTTGCTCCCCATTGCTTGTCCCTGTCTTCCCTTTCCCTTTCTCTTTCTTTTGTTGCATCTTGAGCAAAAATTTAATTGAAATAATTTTTAAAATAGGTAATTTAAAAAATGGAACAGAATCCAAAATACAAAAGAAACATAATTTAAGATGTCTGTGTTCCTTTTCTTTGGCTCCTCAGCTGCCCAGTTCTCCTCCTTCAATGGAATCAGCCATTGTTCCTTCCAAGGTTCTTGTGTATTGTTTCAAAGGTACTCCATGCACTTGCAATCACGCATAACACACTTACAAAGTCTTTCAAAAATAACTTGCATTGAGACTTTGTGTACATACTTGACAAGTTAATTAGCATGCTAGCTGCACTCAATTAAGATTCTATTAATTAATTTGATGGGTCATTTGATTATATAGCTCTAAAAGAAAGTACCAGCTTTTTCTTGAAGACAACAATGAACTCATCAAGGATTTTCACATGAATAATCTTTGGAAGATGAAAAATATTAAATTAAACTATCTGAGCCCTTGCTTTTCCAATGGATCTGAAGACTGTTAATCTAATGTCCATCTAGAGTATTGATTAATCTGCATAAAACCTCAATGAATACTCTTTTTTCCTATTAAAAAACGTGCTCATGCAACAACATATTACCCTGCTGAGAGGTTTCTATCCTAACTGAGCAATAAGTGAGACTATAATAAATTTATTTTAATCTTTTAAAAAATCAAAGAAAAATCCTTAACCTTTTTTCAGTGGTAGCTTGTTGTACCTTCAAGTAGTGAAACATTCCAGCTTTTATTTTCATCTTTTGTACACTTCAGTGAAACTCTTACTGCAATAATTCCTGGAAGAGCAGAATATATGATGCTTTCATAAATAAATGTTAGTGCATTAGTCTTCTTCCAGTCCAAGCCAGATTTTCCTGGCTGCTTATTTTCCCTGGTGGCCAGAATAATACAATCCCTGATATAAAAACCCTGCTGCTTCAGATACATATCTGGTCAGAAGTAACACTTTCATAATGTTCTTGCATTTTTGTTGGTGAAATATGGTGTAGTGTTTAGCTAACAGGCATAATACAAGAGCCACATGCATGACTAGAACAACTGTTTTAATTTGTGATTGTATTTTACTTTTTAAAAAGTCTTTCTTAATAAGCACTTGGTCAGGGACTAAGTCCTTCAAATACATTGGTGGCGCGTGCCTATAATCCCAACTACTCAGGAGGCTGAGGCGGGAGAATTGCTTGAACCCGGGAAGCAGAGGTTGCAGTGAGCCGAGATGGTGCTATTGTACTCCAGCCTGAGCAACACAGTGAGAGTCTGTCTCAGAAACAAAAAATTCACACTAAAAATAATGATTATGGCATATTTGAATGCCAGCTTTTTCCTAATATGATTTTCAGTATTTAGAAGGATGTTGACAGAATTAAAGAGAATATAAATTTCTAAAAATATTAAGAACACTATTATCAAATTATACTTTTCCCCCAACAGGAAGCTAGCTAGCCTTCTCCAGAATGCCATAAGTCTCTTGTATTTCAAGCAGATGCACTCCAATTTATTGAGTATCCAAGTAATGTTTAATGTTACTTTACAAAATCAGTTTGTTTTTATATGTTGGGTCTGAAATTATGCTATTAAACATAATTTCAATGTCATGCTGAATTATTTAACAATACTCTCGGCATTAATTCTCTAGAATATGTTTATCTGTTTCATTCACTGCTGTATCCCAAAGGCTTAGAGCATAGTAAAAAAAAGTGCTCAATAAATATTTTTTAAATGAACAAACACAACATTAACTATAATCCATATTTCCGTTAGAGTATCTTCTCAATCACACATTGCACATCTTTTTACAATCTTGATTTTGTTCTTTGCTATTTCAAAATGAAAACTATATAGCATAGGATTAAAAAATAAGATTGAAAAACTTTTTGGCTTGATAAGCTCATTATATTCCAGTTGCAGGAAGGCTAGAATAGAAAAATATTAACCATTTAATAGTTTAATTATTTTCCATACTTCATTTTCCTAATTCAAGGTGATGGTAAATACGGAAAAAGCTATGGATTCTAAATAAATAAATAAATAAAATAGAAGTAGAAATAAAGAGAGAGGACTAGAGAGCTAGGTCATGAGTCACAGAGGCAGAGACACTGTACTGAGAGGGAGAATCTTGCTTGTGCGTCATTAGTGGGCCTTTCCATACAAGGTGTCCCTCACTACTCCACACATTTCATCATATGCTAATGAAAGAGGTGCTTTAATTAGGAAGATAATAAGTGATTGATAGGGTGAGAAAAGAAAGCAAGGATTCCAAACCCTCGCAGCTAAACACATGAAGGGAAGCTGCCGAGGGAGAGAAGGCTTGTGGCACAGGGCAGAGAGCAGGTAAGCTGCATGACATTGCAGCAGCAAGGAACGGAAGGCAGTGATGGCGTCCTCGACTAGAACTCACACCCTCAAGGGTTAGCATGTCACAGGGCCATGCTGGGCCTCCACCCTTACACATAGGATTAAGCCAATTTACTCTCTTTTCATCATCGAAGGAAAGCAGATTATCTCAAATTTTGGAATGCATCACCAAAATAATCTTACATTTATTATTCATACTATTGGTTTAGTCTTAATATCTGTCATAGTTTTTTGACATGCCTTAGAGAATCAATGGTCTGTAATCTGAAATAGGAGAAAAAACAATTCTACTCCTAAGGAAACTTTGCCAACAGTTTGTCTATCAGGACACTGATCATTAGTTAGAATTGTGCTCATTTAGAAGAAACAGATGAGAAATGGCATGTAAACGTTACATATGACCATAAATCAACAACACAACCAGTCCCCTAGGGCTCCTTTTTTATTCTGTTCTTACTCATAATTTGTTCTCCCAGAGACCCAGATAAACTATTTGGTGTAAGAAGATACTACAATATTAAGACATGATGAATACAAACATCTCTATATTTAAAAGGGATGCATTGACTTTCATCTGCATTTTAGTTTAATTTTTGTTCTGGAAAACAAAAGTTTCCATAGGAATTAGTAGTGAACCTCTGGAAATATACTGGATGAAGACCACTAAGCCAGTGCTACGCAAAATGTGATTCATAGCCTGGTACCTGCCTCTGAACTGTTACTGGATTACAATAAGGTAAGTATAAAAATGAGAATGAACATTTAGAAATTTTCAGAGTAATTTGGCAAAGTTTTTTGTGTATCAAATTTAAGCATAAAAGTTGAAACATTTTATGAATTTTTTTTTTGTTTTTTCAGGGAATTTTCCTTTGCATAAGTACTGGATGAGCGCTTATCCACTTTTGATTAGAAATATAAAAAATATCTTGTCACAGACCTCCTTTTGAATACTTCTAAATATCTACAACTGTGAATATTATAAATTTCCATTTCTTTATGTTTTCTCCCCTATTTTTACAAAGTAAACATATATTAAATCTGGAATGCCTTTATATATTTTGGAGGAAGTTTTTAAAATTTAGTCTCATGAAATTTAGAATTGAAACCATGCCTGTAAGGAACATTTTACTTTTGTATCAATAAACATTTATAGGTGTATTGTGGATGGAGATAGTAGCAGAAGAACAGAGACTGTCTGTACTAAGTAAACTACTAGGTTATAAATTAGGTAATTGACAAATACTGACAGACAATGCCAGGAAGAATGTCTGCACACTAAGACATTAGACGGATCATGTTTCGAGAAACAAATAAAACTGCAAATAAGTGTAAACCAAAGCCATTTTGTCAAGCTGAAGTTGGACACAGGAGTACTTGAGCTGAAGGAGTATTTCAGTAGTTCACAGTCATGAGATGGAGGTGTGGGGATGAACACATGCTATTAACAAATGTGAGACACCTTCAGTATTTGCAGATCAACCGCCAAGGCTCAGTCCTCTGCCTGAGCTACCTTCAGTCTCCAGAGACAGGGCAGCAGATCACCAGGAACTGCTGGAATATGTTTCTTGAAAACTTTGGAAACTACCTGCCACCCTTGTTAGCTTTTTAATTTAATTTAATTATTTTTTTGTAATTAACATATACAAATTGTACTCATTTATGGAGTACATAGTGATATTTCAATACATACAATGTATAGTGATCAGATCAGTGTAATTAGCATATACATGATCTCAAACACATTATTTCCTTACATTGGGAATATTCAATGTTTTTCTTCTAGTTATTTGAAACTATATAATATATGGTTGTCATTCTCCTTCTAGTCACATTTCCCCTTTTCTTATTTTTGGCTGATTTTCCCCCTGACTACTTACATATTGCCTCAAATCCCCATTTCAAGACAAACAAAAAAATCCCTCTTTTTACCCTTTGACACTTTATTGAAACTTTTCTTGATATGGCAGGAACTAGACTCTTCCATAAGAACATAACTTTGCATGTAGGAATTAGTTTTTTCCACATGTCCAATACCTTTTTTATCCCCACGGCTGCTTTCAGGGCATCATTGCATTAGCCTTATGTAAAAATCCCCGCTATTTTGAGATGATTCCATCAGGTTGTACTATTCTCTAGCCTTCATTTTTACTGTCACCTACTGATCTTCTGGCCACTCACTCTCACGACTTCAATAATTTAGCATCTAACTCATTTTTCAATACTCTTAACTTCACATCCTACCCCTCTGGCCACTCTATTGCTTGATTACTTCATTTCCAGCAATGTTTCTGTCTTTAGTAACCCAATACTACGAGCACATCCAGATATTGTCATCATTTGAAACTGCCCCACCTTGGAAACATTAACTGAATGCCCTGCTCTGATCACAGCTCTCCGCAAGCCCTCTCTCCCAGTTATTCTCACCATTCTCCCTGACTCCACAGGGCTGGCATCCTGTAATCCCTCTATTGGCCCCATCTCATCTTTTTCTTTCTTGTCTTTCTTTGATATCATGGACCCTCACTTCAATCACTCTTTTGCCAATTTTTATGTAACCTAGCTCCATTTCTGTTTTATCCATCTTCCTGGCAAATCCTCAGTCCAGGTACCCCGTTTCTGTGCATCTAACTGAGACTGCTTTTGTTATTGAAGAGGTTTGCACAACTGTACGTGTTGATAACACTATTAATTTCTGGTGGACAAACTCAACTAGGCCTTAACACTTTTTATATTTCCCTATTTAGCTTTCTCTTTTCAAATCTTTACTGTTTTTCTCACTATTTCCTGATATACTTGCCTGTTGGTTCAGAGAGAAAATAGTACTCCAACTTTCTGCCACCGAATCCACAAACAGACGCCCCAGGAAAGAGAAATTATTTCTCTGGCTGAAGGCTAAACTCTGCATAATGACTAACAATCCCATCTCCGACTTTCCCAGGAGACCCTCTCCTTTGTCTTCACACTTTCTTTTCCTTCTTCTCCCTTTCATCAGCCCATAAACATACACAGTGTTCTCACATTCTAATAATGTGTCCCCAGCTTCACACTTTCTGCCAACTTCTGTACTTTCTGACCACTGGTTCACAACTAAACCCTTAGAAGAATTGTCTGTATTCACTGTCTCTAGTTCTCAGTATTACTTACTCTTCAACTTCTTCAATTTGGCTTTTACTCTCAACACCCATAGAAATTGAGCTTGCGCATCGACAGCCGCCTTGCTGCTAAATCAGTGAAGTCTTCCCTTGTTTGATCTCCCTGCTCCTCTTTGCACTGCTGAACACTCTTTTGTTCCCTAATGCCACTCTCTCTCTCCATCCCATCCAACTGCATTGAAATCAAAATTTCTTTGTGGAATCTGAAATCTTGGTATTTCCCAGGGTTCTATCTTAAATGGTCTTATTTAAATTTGCACATGTGCTAAGAATTGTCTCCCTCCTTTCCTGTTGTGATTTCAAAAACCCTCTATGTATCTGGTGAAGAACGCCCCCCAATTTATCCTCTCCTCTAAATGTTAGAAATGGAAATCTCTCTTCCCGCAAGATGTCTCTTACATGTTCAATAGATTCATTGAAGTCAACAGTCACATAACTGAGATCCTCTTGTTTATTAACCTGCTCCATTTTACCTCTTGCCCCCTATAAAAACTGGAACTCGAAGCATCAGCCCTGACTGCTCCCTTTCTTCTATGTTCAGATTCCTAGATATGGACTAATCCATCACCTTTTCCTTTATTCCCTCTGTCATTCACCTAATTCAGTCCAACATGTTATTTTCAACAGCTTCAGAATGGGCCTTTCTTTCTCTATCCGGTGTCTTAATCTACTTCCTGCTGCTGTAACAGACTACTACAGACAGAGTGACTTATAAAAACTAGAAGCTTATTTGACTCACAGTTCAGGAGGTTGGACAGTTCAAGATCCAGGGGACACATCTGCTGAGAACCTTCTTGCTCTACCATAGGATGGTGGAAGGCATCACGTGGCAAGACAGCACACATGACAGCAAATTCATCCTTTTTATAAGGAACACACTCTTGTGATAACCACTCTCACAAAAAATGGCTTATTCCTTTTATGATGGTGGATCCCTCATGACCTAAATATCTCCCATTAGGCCTCACCTCCGAACACTGTTGCCTGGAGGATTAAGCTTTCAACACATGGATTTTGGAGAAGACAAACATTCAAATGACAATACCTGTTCTTTCTTCAACTTATTTTTTACATTGTAGACGGTGGTTTTTCTAAAACATGAGTGTTATGCCTATGTTGCTGATATGCTTAAAAGTGTTCAGTCACTCTTCGTTACACTAAGGGTAAAGTCCCAATTCTTTAGCAGGCTTCTCATGGTCTTTCATCTTTGGGCTTCTCCTTCCTATTCTTCTTTTTACCTTTTAATGTTTCAACCACAATTGTGCTTCACTTACATTTTCAAATATCTCATCTCCTTTCTCTAGCCTCATCTTTCTCTCTCCCTCAGGTCTTTGCATAAACTCTTCCTTTTGTTTTGAATTTTACACACACACATGCATACACACACACACACACACACACACACACACACACACACACACACACACACCACTATGCTTTCCCTGGCTAAATTATACATACCATCCAAGTCTCACTTAGACATAATTTCCTCTGGGAAGCCTTTCTTGATACTATAACGCTGGTTTGGGGATCTTCCTTTGTGCTTCCACAGCAATTAATATTTCATTTACATAATACTTGTCACATTCTATTATACTTTTCTGTTTTCGCCTTTTTATCCCCCATTAGCCTGTCCGCTCCATTAGAGCAAGAATTGTTTGTTTGTTTTGACTACAATGTTCTTGGCACACAGTAAGTTCTCATAATTATCCAATTCATGAATGCAGAAGGAAAGGAAAAGGATGATGGAGGCAGAATCAAGTTAATAGAGGCAAGAAACTAAAGAGATCAAAACTAGATGCATAAGCTAAGGTCAGAAACTTAGGAAATTAGAGTTGGAATAGCTTTGAGATGTATCTCTTTAGGCTCTCAGGCTGTAACAGGATCAGGACAAAAAGGCAAATTTTTTGCACTTGAACATGTCGTTTTCATCAGGTTTGGTCTCATAATTCCTGTCTACATGCTTCCCCCAGGGGTCTTTTTACAGTTTGTAAGTCCACAGTTCTTCAAAATTTCATCTCTGCTATTATCATTGACTATACCTGAGCAATTCACTGGTCTATTGGGATTGTTACCCAGGCAAGCTCCCTGCCCACTGGAAGCCTATACTCAGTCAAATGCAAAGCAGATACATCTAGTTGAGAAAATATAAAATAAAAAGACTAAACAAAATGTATTTAATAAATATATACAGGCAAATATGTTGTGCCAAGTGACAAGTGAGAAGCAATCACTTGATTTAACCCACTCCTCTCAAAAGTGCTACATGACTCACATGAATCTACTAATCTTCTCATAGTTATTTCCCAAATCCTTCCTTCCCCAACCATCATTTATGACACCATATACATGCTAAAGCAAATCAAAATTTGTTATGTAAACTAACTTGCCAGGATCCTGTCACTCAAGTTACCAACATATGCAAAGCGATTTCTAAACTCTAATTTAGACTCAAACTTATACACTCACAACACTGCTAAGTTCTAAGTTGTAGATAGAGCAACCTCTTGCTTTGCAATTGTTAGAACTAATAAAAGTATTTCTAAAACACCAAAATTTAAAACTGTCTCAAAGGGCATAATCAACAGAGTGAAAATGCAACCTATGGAATCAGAGAAAGTATTTGCAAATTATATATCTGATACGGGGTTATACAGATCATATAAAGAACTCTTACAGTTAAACAACAACTGCAACAACAAAAAACAAATAACCTTATTTAAAAGTGGGCAAAGTAGACTTCACCATTATGCAAAATACCCATGTAGCGAAGCTACACTTGTACCTTGTATTAATTCATTCTCACGTTGCTATAAATAACTACTTGAGATTGGGTAATTTATATTTTAAAAAAAGGTTTAATTGGCTAATGGTTCTGAAGGCTGTACAGGAAGCAAGGCTGGAGAGGCCTCAGGAAACTTAAACTTATGGTGGAAGATGAAGGGGAAACCTACACATGCTATAGGACTGGATCTTATGAGAACTCACTCACTGCCATGAAAACAGCAAGGGATAAATCCACCCCCACGATCCAATCGCCTCCCACCAAGTCCCTCCCCCAACACTGGGGATTATAATTCAACATGAGATTTGGGTGGGGACACACAGCCAAACCACATCACCCCTAAATCTATAAAAATAAAAATAAAGACAGTAGCAACATGCAAAAACAGTGGATAAAGGACTTGAATAGCTATTATTTTGAAGAAGATAAATGCCTAAAAGCATATGAAAATATATTCAATGTCGTTAGACAAAGGCAAACAAAACTGTGGTGACATAACACCTCATACTCATTAGGATGGTTGCTATTTAAAAGAAAACAAAAGATAACAAGTATTGGTGAGGAGGTGGAGAAATTGGAATACTTGTACACTGTTGGTGGAAATGTAAAATGGTACGGCTACTATGGAAAAGAGCACAGTGGTTGTTCAAGAAAATAAAAAATAGAACTATAGGCCAGGCGTGGTGGCTCATGCCTGTAATCCCAGCACTTTGGGAGGTCGAGGTGGGCAGATTACTTGAGGACAGGAGTTTGAGACCAGCCTGGCTAACACGGTGAAATCTCACCTCTACTAAAAACAGAAAATTAGCTGGGCATGATGGTGGGCATCTGTAGTCCTAGCTACTCGGGAGGCAGAGATAGGAGAATCGCTTGAACCTGGGAGGCAGAGGTTGCAGTAAGCCCAGATTATGCCACTGCACTCCAGCCTGGGTGACAGAGGAAGATTCCATCTCCAAAAAAAAAAATTAATTAAAAAAAACACAAAACTACCATATAACCCAGAAATTACACTTTTGGATATTTACCCCAAAACAGGGAAAGCAGGAACTTGAACAAGTATTTGTTCATCCATGTGTATAGTAAGTGGCGTTATTCACAAGAACCAAAACGTAGAAGCAACCAAGTTTCTGTTGATGGATGAATAAATAAAGTGTGGCACAATGGGGTAGTGTTCAGCTCTGACATATGCTACAACATGGATGAACCTTGAGGATATCATGCTAAGTAAAATATGCCAGTCACAAAAAGACAAGTACTGTATGATTCCACTTATATGAGTTACTCAGAGTAGTCAAATTCATAGACAAGGAGAGTAGAATGGTGGTGGCCAGGAGCTGGGAGGAGTGAGGAATGGGGAGTTGTTTAATGGATGTAGAGTTTCAATTCTGCAAATGAACGAAGTTCTGGTGATTGGTTGCACAACAATGTGAATGTACTTAACACTACTGAACTATACACTAACCAGTGGTTAAAAATGGCGAATTTTATAAAACGTATGTGTTAACACAATTAAGATTTTTCAAAAGGTGCAAAAAAGTATTTCCAGAATGATTGTAGGTGTGTATTTCTATTCAAGACCAACATTTCATATAGCTACCAAGCAAATTTGTAGATATTAAAGAATTGCATATAGATTTCAAACAATAGATTAAACATTCCTTTGTCTCTATCAAAAAAATCACAAATTTTTTTTGGAGAAAAAATTTGCTGCTACTCTTTTAATTGATTTATCTTTTTTTAAAAGTTGGAAACAATACATGATTATAAATGATGCAAAACATCATAATATATTCCATTAGGATATTTAGAAAATAAATGTGGAATATTATTTGGGGTGCATTGTGTAAAATCTCTCCTGTAGTATAGTCATAGTTACCTCAATTTTTTGTTTTCTAGAAAATATGGAACTTTATTATAATCAAACATCAGTAATGAATGAATGTGTGCACTAAGAACAATTATTAGGTATTGATTAGTCAACAATACAGGTAGAGTAAAAATTTTAAATTCGTTTAGTTTTCAGAGAATACTAATTATCTGAGGGTTTCATAAGTCTCATGTAGCTACTATTTAGAGGCCTATTATCTTAATTTTTATGCTATGGAGTGTACCATGGCAGGGAATCTCAAAGATGGCCCCAGTGATAAACTTTTGGTATTCATGTCCTTGTATGATCAATCCCCTTCTTTCCTTTGATTATGGGGTTTCTAATGAATGCGATCTATCAGAAATGACAGTTATGTCACTGCCCTAATTAAGTTACAAGATTGTGTCTTCCATCTTAAATACCTTTTTTTCTGACTTTGTCTCTTTCTGTCTTTATCTCTTTTTCCCTCTTTCTTTCTGTCTTCTCTTTCTTAGAAGAAATAAGCTATCAAGTTGTGAGTAGCCCTATGGAGGAGCCACACAACATGGCCGTGAAATCTGAAGATAACTTTGAGCATCTGAGGCCTGCCAAAGCCACCTGAGTAAGATTGGAAGTCGATCCTCCCTGATTTGAGAAGACTAAGTAGACATCTTTACTGAAACCTCAGGAGAGACTTCAACCCAGAGGTACCCAGCTAAGCTGTGTCTGGATTTCTAGTTTGCAGAAGCTATGCAATTATAAGCATTTCTTTTTTAAAGCTGGTAGTTTGTGGGATAACATGTTAGACACTGATGGACACCTAATACATTCCCCAAAGTATAAAAGATAATGACCTTTTAATAGTAATATTGTATATATAATTTTAGTGCATTTTTTTAAGGCTAGAATTCTCTTTACTATGGTTTCTATGCTCCTAGCTTGTACCTAAGTCATCCTATTAGCATGGTCTAGCTTTGATTTGTCGATCCATGTGTTCAGCCTGACTTGATCAACGCATTTTTCTAGTCTTGTCTATCATCTTTTCAATATTCTTAACAACCTCTGTCTTTTTTCTCTTCTTTTTTTTCCAGTCTGACTCTAAATCTTTAGAAATACTAGAAAGAAGAACAATATATATTTATGAGCTATAGGTGTGCTTGAGTAAGTGATGTAGTTTAAAAGGACAATTCCAGTTGTTGGCTGGGTCCTCAAATGCTTCAATCAGCAATAGAGTGATCCTTTGGTTCCTATTCAGAATCTGATGATTTCTCATCACCCAGAAAATCCACCACCACTTAACAGAATTATACCAATAGCTTCTGTATTGTTCTTCTTCCTTTTACTCTTACTTTTTATTATGACCTGAATATGATGTTTCCTCAAAAATTCATGTTAAAACCCAATCAACAAGGTGCTGGTATTGGAAGGTGGTGCTTCTGGGGATGATTAGATCATAAGGGCTCCTCCCTCATGAATGAATTAGTGTCCTTCTAAAAAAGGCTGTGAGAGGGGATTCTCTCTAGTTCATCTTCTGTTATGTGAGGACACAACAGTTCTCCCCTCTGGAAATGAAGCCCTCAGCAGAGAAACAAATCTACCTTGCTTTTGGACTTACCAGCCTCCAGAACTGTAACAAGTAAATTTGCAATCTTCATAAATTACCCAGTCTCAGGTATTTTGTTATAGCAGCGCAAAATGAACTAAGACACTTTCCTTCAGTCTGTTCTCGACATAGAAACCAGAATGATGCTGTTAAAACAAAGGTCAAGTTATGTCTCTCTCCTCTTCTTCAAAACTCTGCTGCAGCTTCTCATTGCACTAAGAATAAAAGACATTAGAGAGCCTCAAAGTGTCTTCCAGTTCCAATTTTGTAATCCTGTAATCCATGAACTCCTTACCTACACCACAAGCGCTGACTTCATTACAGCCACTGTAACTGATGACTGGGTTTTAACATGAATGTCTGAGGGAACATCATACCCAGGTCATAACAAAAAGCCACACTGTGCTCATTTCTGGTCTCCCACTTTCCACAGACACTGTCAGTTTTGAGCAATTGCTCTAGATATTTCCACGCCTGGAATCTTGTTTCCCCAAGTATGTTCTTAGCTAACTTATTACTCATCTTTCTAGTTTTTATTTACAATTTCAATTTACAGGGACTTATCTTGACCCCTACTAGAGTAACTCCTCGTCCTCTTCTCCAGCCTTCAGAATTCACCACCATTTGTTATCTTCTAACATACAAAATAACATGCTTATTATTTATTACATTTATGGTTTATTATCTGTCTCCTTCCATAAGATGATAGATGCCATGATTAGAGGAATCTTTGTTTCGTTTGCTGTTGTATTTCAATCATCTAGACCATTGCTGAGCACATAGTAGGTACTCAATAAATATTCGTTGAACTGAACTGTGAACTGACTTGAAGAGGTGCCCTTTTAGCTCTCAAAATGTGAAAAGAGGTAACAAAGTATTCATGATAAGTAAGTAGAAATGCTGAAAACATTATAGTAAGGGAAAGCATTCTGGCAAGAGAATCCTTGTTTTCTCTCAAAAATCCTTGTTTTCTCTCAAAATAATCTGAAAGAGCATATTAACAAACAGGGACATGATTTATTCATCACCATTTGCAACATCTTGACTGAGAAAATTAAATTGTTTGGTAGGTTCTTGATATACCTGGAGACTTCTTCAATTTCTTCACTGTTCTTCCTTTGCTATTTTTTCTTGTTTTCTTTAAAAGACTATAGGCAAGTAAGCAAAATTCTGCTCCTTTGGCGAAAATTGATCACTTGGCCTCTTGAACGCCTTCATGGACAGTATGTCTCTGCAGATTTAGTAAGCATCCTGAGCTGGGTGATGGAATTTGAGAGGGATTTCTTACTGGAAACCATGAAAAAAAAAATAAATAAAAGAGTTAAGTGCTGCTTATTTTGGCCACACTGCAAGATGAAATAGAGAACCAGCAAAAGGCACTTCCCAACATCACTTTAAAAGTATATATTTCACTCATCTTTGTCTCAAAGGGAAAAATAAAGCTTTCCAACTCACCCTTCCTATTGCTGTTCATATTAACATTAATATCAAATCACAGATTTGAAGTGGAAAGACACATCAGATCTCTAATTTTAAATGAGAAAGTAAATTATGAAAATCAAAATCAAATTCCTTTGCACTTAATATTAACTAAAGCCTGATTAAAACATTATAGCTTGATTCCTTCCTAAAATATTGTTATAATGAAGATTTATGTATGTAAATAAAAATATTTCCCCAATTTAGCTTGAGATCTAACAATTATAAGTAACCACATCTATACAACCAAATTCTAGCACAAGAGTTAGGAAATTCATTATCTCTTTTTGTAAATAAAGTTTTATTGGAACATATCTGTGTCCATTCTTTATGTGTTGTCTGTGGCTGCTTTTGTGCTACAAGAGCAGAATTGAAGAGCTGTGCAGAGATTGTATGGCCTGCAAAACAAAAATATGTGCTATCTGGCCCATTACAGAAAGTAATTGCTGACTCCTGTTCTAGGAAAATAAAACATTGGTGCAGTTCCTTATATTTCATCACACAGAAGTTAATCTCCGTGTTCATTCCTTTCATTTAAGAGGGAAGGAGAACGTAGAGACATTTATGAGTTTCTAAGTCTGGAGAGCTAGCTGGAATTGATTAGGAAAAGACAAAAAGAATACTGGCTCACGTGAGTCTCTCAGGCTGGCCACACTCATGGCTTCCTATAATCCCTCAATTTTCTTCTAAGTCCTCTCACTAAATGCCTGAGGCATGCAAGTCTCCCTTGAAATGCTTACTTTTAACAGAAATGTTTAAGTTTTCCATTATGACCTTGCTTTACCTTCTTTCCTCTATCGATCTCTCACTTTAGATTGTGGCTGGTTGCACGTGTCTACTGGTCTGCCCTCAATGCATTCTACAGCTCTGGTAGCTACTTTGTCCTCAGCTGCTGCGTGCCCCAGTTCTGCCTCTTGGTCTTGATTGTCAAGGCTTAAACATCAGTAAGTTTCTATCTTCTGACTCTCAGATTTCCGACTCAGGCTACCCTTCCTCTTCTGCTCCATAATCAAACAAGAGACATTGAGTGATAAGGAATTTAGATAGCATTTCGAGATATTTAATGAGTCATCTGTGAAAAATAGTAAAAACTAGAATTACTTCGTCTTAAGGAGGAAGGGTGAATAGAAAATTAGGGCTACTAAATTCCTAAATTCCACAACTATATTTAATAAGGAGAAAGAAAATCATTGATTTGTATATTCATAGATACACAAAAGTGAAAAAACCTGATAAGCGTGAAGAGTGTGATAAAATACTACAAATAGAACAAAATGTTCCAGGAATCACAAAATTTCCAGGATAGAAAAATTCTATAAACAAGATAGATATCAATTTCTTTGGATTGTCAGGTAGATATTATAGTTTACAATCATAGGCCAATATTGATCATCTATAAATATTTCTTCTAACTGACTGAAGCAATAGCTCTTCTGCCTTTTTTACCAAGAAATGGTCAGAGACAAAGCAGAAAAGTCATGTTTTATAACATTTAAAAGAAACAATTATCATGAAAAAAATATAGTTTTAAAAGCATAACATTTAACTGTTTTTTTTTTGTTTTGTTTTGTTTTGTTTTTTAGCAATTGGAACCAGAATGACAGACATCGGGCTTTAGATGTGGAATGGTAGAAATTGGATAGACAGGCAAAAAGAATAAAGGTTGTCTAGAAATACCTCCCCGGTTTGTGGTTCAGAAAAAAGAATAATTGGGGGTACTAATGATTGAGTAGATAGTACAACAGGATGATAAGAGTTAGGGAGAGTACAAAATGAATTCTACCTTATAAAGATTGATTTTGAAGTGTTTTAGATTACCCAACTGGAGCTCTCCAGAGACACAGGAATAAATAAAACTAGACTTTAGAAGAGGAGTGAACTTAGCATTCATCATTGTAAAGGTGGTAGTTGAACCTGAGAATAAGGCTTAGAAGTCTCAGGACAGAATGCCAGGTAAAGATTAAGACAGAAGGCCAGGCATTTCCAAAAGACTGCAAAAATTAGGACAGAGAAGCGGAAAGAAAGTAAGCAGGTGGAGGAGAAAGATTCTTCATGTGGCAATGCTTAATATTGCAGAGACATTGAGAAACACGTGAACTGAGACTGGAAGTAGCCGGAAATATTCCCAAGAGTTGTCCATTGCATTTGAACCTGTTAAGAGTTATTTCAATAGAAATAGGGAGTGAAGGCTGATGAGGACTGGAATATAGGCTGCTGTTTCCATAATGTTGTCTGTGAAGGAAAAAAACTGAGTTGAAATGGGGATCTAAAAGTATTAATAGACCTTAGGTTCCAAGTAAAAGGAGCTGTGAGAGTGAGCAACCTTATTTCAAGAGGACAAAATAAGAGGTCTCATCTTAAGGGAGAATCAGGTTAAAGAGGTGACTAGATGGAGGAAGTGAAGTGGGTGAAGCTGGATGAAGCGCTTGAATGAACAGAGGAATTTATTTACAGGGAAATAAGATTTCCAGTGAGTCACTATAGAAAGAGTTTAGTGTAATTATCCACATAAATGATAACCAACTATGTGCCAGGTGCTATGGGGCAATGAGGAAAGAAGACATTGTTCTTGCCTCCAAGAAGCTAATGGTCCAATAGAGATGCTTATTTCATTAACAAATATTTAGGAAGCGTCTACTGTGTTCTGGAAGATACTGTTCTTGGCACTGAGGATACAGTTGTGGGTACAGAACTATCCAGGCCCTTAGAGGGATTGGATTCTAGTGGCATCAGACATACGAATAAATTCTTTAACCATTTATATCATAGTAGCTACATCTCATAAATTGGCAATCTTCTCCATTTCTAAATCCTATATGGAATGCAAAAATAGAGGCGCTTGTCAGTTCTATGGAGTGGTGCAGTTAGGGAGAGGCAGGTGACGGTTCTCCCTTGCAGAGGTGATTGCGATGAGTCTTGAAAGGACAGTGGGTTTTCACCAGGTGAAGCATGTAGGAAAGGCAGGGCAAGCAGAGGGAGCAATGAGAGCAAAAGCCAGGAGGTTGGCAGGGAAGTCGAATGGGAATGGGAGGATGAGTCACAGGAGAGGAAACCGAGTATCGTGAGGCTGGGGACGTGAGAGGCCAGATGACGATGGGAGTGTGCATTTTGGGTGGAGGCCAACGATGGCAGCAATGAAAAGCTCTGTGGGATTAAGTGGCCCCAAAGTTCTGAAAGACTCTGGCTTAGAGTGGTGTTCACTCTGGCACAAAGAAAATCACTGACGAACGCCACAGTCTGCAGCCCAGCCCAGTCAGCAGGCTTGGTCAGGGTTCCAGAATGAATTCCTGGGCAAAGTAGCCTGTGGCTCCATTGGGCCGGGCCCAGCATGGCTGGAAGGACAGAGGGGAAGTGAGATCACAGGCCTGATGGAAGCCTGTGGGAAGTGAAAAGTTCCACTGAGTCTCGTGGATACACAGCTACGG
>PVKP010018311.1:0-44478 GCA_004027715.1 Plecturocebus donacophilus | reverse complement strand
CCGTACAATCCGCACCGAGAAGCGCCGCGCCGGCCAAAAGAGTCGCGCTGGCGACCCGGGTGGCTCCTTCGCCGGGAATCTCCCAGTCTGTGGGCATCAAAAATTCGTCTGCAATTGCGGCATCCACTCGCTCTCTGCGCTTTCACTGGGAGCTACAATCCTGAGCTGCTGCTACGTGGCCATCTTGGATCTCTCTCCGAGCTTCTTTTTTTTAATCGGGCAAATAACCAGGAATTCCTCCAAAAAAAGATACCCAAATATGGAATAAGCACATAAAAAGGCACTTGACTTCATTAATCATCAGAAAAATGTAAATTAAACCAGGCCGGGTGTGGTGGCTCACGCCTGTAATCCCAGCACTTTGGGAGGCCAAGGTGGGCAGATCACAAGGTCAAGAGATCGAAGCCATCCTGGCTAACATGGTGAAACCCCATCTCTACTAAAAATACAAAAATTAGCTGGGTGTGGTGGCGCACACCTGTAATCCCAGTTACTCAGGTGGCTGAGGCAGGAGAACTGCTTGAACCTGGGAGGCAGAGGCTGCAGTGAGCCAAGATTGTGCCACTGCACTCCAGCATGGAGCCTGGCGACAGGGCAAGACTCTGTCCCAAGTAAATGAAGAAAGAAAGGAAAGAAGAAAGAAAGAAAGAAAGAAAGAAAGAAAGAAAGAAAGAAAGAAAGAAAGAAAGAAAGAAAGAAAGAAGAAAGAAAGAAAGAAAGAAAGAAAGAAAGAAAGAAAGAAAGATGTAAATAAAACCATTCACACTCAACAGAATGACTAACATAAAACATTAAAGATAATATTAATAACAATATCATGCGCTAGTGAAGACACACAGCAACTGTGAAAACTCCCATATCCTACTGATGGTATCGTAAATTGGTACAACCACTTTGTAAAACTGGTAGTATCTTCTAAAGCTGAAAATACATATAACCTACGACTGAGAAAATTCCTTCCCAGTATATATCCAAAATGACATATGTGCACCAAAATGCACAAGAATATTTATGAATCATTTTTTATTAATTAAAAAAATTTAAGGCTGGGCACAGTGGCTCACACTGGTAATCTTAGCAATTTGGGAGGCGAAGGTGGCAGATCACTTGAGTCTAAGAGTTCGAGACCAGCCCGGGCAACATGGCAAAATCCTGTCTCTACAAAAAATACAAAAATTAGCTGAGCATGGTGGCAGGCACCTATAGTCCCAGCTACTTGCGAGGTTGGGGTGGGAGGATCACCTGAACCCGGAAGGTTGATCCCACCACTGCACTCCAGCCTGGGTGACAGAGGTGAGACTCTGTCTCAAGAAAAAAAAAAAATTAAAACAAACAAAGACGGGTTCTACCTGTGTTGCCCAGGCTGGTCTTGAATTCCTGGACTCAAGTGACCCTCCCACCTTGGCATGCCAAAGTGCTGGGATTATAGGCATAAGCCCCTGCACCAGGCCATGAATTGTATTCTTAATACACAAAAAGTGAAAACAATCCAAATACTACAGAATGGATAAACTATAATACTTCATAAAATACCATATAGCAAAGAAAAAGATCAAATGACTACTACATTCAACGACATGAATGAAACTCATACAATGTTTAGCAAAAGAAGCCCAACACAAAGGAATATATTAAATGATTACAGGATTAAAAGAATCATGTAAATGATTATATTTATATAAAGCCCAAAACACCAATAAGGTTGCAGTAGTCTGAGTAAGAGATAACAGGAGTTTTGACTAGTGAAACGACAGTGAAGAAAGAAAGATTTGAGAAATATTTAGCAGGTAGAATTAACAGTCCTTGGTTTTTAATTAGGTTTGGTGGGGAAGGCAGCAACAGGTGTTAAAAATGACCTCTAGGTCTCTGGCCTATGCAACTGGTAGATGGAAGTAGTAACTACTGAATGGGAACACAGAAGGAGCAAATTTGGGGCTGACATCATAAGCTGAATTAGTTCATGTTTTGGACTTGAAGTTTAATGCATCTGTGAGACATCCAAGCACAAATCTCTAATATACGGTTGGATGTGTGGATCTGGAGTTCAAAAGGGAGGTCTTAGGGTAGAGATATAAATTGCATTTAGATAGTAATTGAAGCCATGGGAGAAGATGGGTTCTCTTGAGCAAAGGAAAAGGCAGCCTATACCCAAGCCCTGTGGAATTTCTACACCTTAAAGTCAGAAGGAGGAAGAGCCAGCAAAGGGTCTGAGGAATAGACACAGAGGTGGAAAGAAAATCAAGAGTATGGTGACTTAAAAGCCAAAAAATGAGCTTTTTAAATGAAAGAATGGTCAAGTATCTCAAATGGTCCTGAGAGGTCAAGTAAGTGTCCACTGAACTTAGGGACATGAAGAATCTTACAACCGCGGCAAGAGCTATTATTGGGGAAAGTGTAGGTGGAGGCTGTCAAATAAATAATACAAGAAAATGTCACAGAACTGAAGGACATAAGTCTTCGAACTGAAAGGACTAATCAAACGCCCAGCAAAACAAAAGAAGAAGACAAAAAGAACTACAGCACCATAACAGAGGATAAAAGAAAATCCTAAAAGCTATTAAGAGAAAAAGATGGCAAAAGATCCAAGAAACAAAATGGCATCAGACATTGAAGTGCAACTCTTGAAGCCAAAAGACAATGAATAGAAGAAAGTCTTAAAAATTATAACAAATTCTAAATCTTAAAAATTCTTTAAAAACGTACTTTTGAACTAGAATTATATATATTTAGTTGTGACCTTAGTATAAAGACATAGACAGGGAAGTTCTTAAAAAATACGTTTTCCATGGATCCTTTCTCAGAAGGCTACTAAAAGTTGTACATAACAAAAACAAGAAGGAAATTCTAACAGGAAAAACAAAGTATTTAAGACATCCTTGAAGTAGTTTATGTTTCAAAGACTTCTAGGTAAAAAATTGTAACTCATTATTAAGATACTAAAAAAATACGTAAACAGAGGTAAAACATATGCATAGGTGGGAAGACTCAATATCAAAGAGAGGTTAATTTTTCCAAAACTAAATTTTAAATTCAATAAAATCTCTCCAAAAAAACACAGGTTTTTTTGGGGAACTCAACCAAGCTAACTTGAAAATGTAAACAGAAGCCCTAAAGGCCAAGAATAATGCTAAATTATGTTGAAGAAGAAGCAGAGATTTATTTTAATGCTTTCCTCATTAAGAGAGTGGGATACTGGTACAGGAAAAGACAGATCAATGAAGAGAACAGAGATTGCAGAAACAGACACATGCTATATAACAGGGGATGGCAGAGCAGTGGGGAAATATTTTTCTTCCAGTGAATAGTTCTGGGACAATTGTGTATCCATATGGGGGAAAAAATGAAACTGTACCCCTACCTCATACTGTTTAAAAAATGTATTCTAGGTAGATTACAGACCTAATTGTTAAAGAAAGGCAAAATCATAAAGCTTTTAGAATATAGGAGATTATCTTCAATATCACAGGTTAGGAAAAAATGTCTTTAAACATAACACAAAAAGCATCAACTGTAAAGGAAAAAAAGGACTAATTGGACCATGTTAAAGAATTATGTTCACAAAAAGGCACTATAATGAGAATGAAAAGACAAGTCACAGAATGAGAATATATTTGTAATAACTATTACCAGCAAATGGTTAAAATTCAACACACGCACGGCCAAGTGTGGTGACTTACGCCTGTAATCCCAGCACTTTGGGAAGCCGAGGCAGGCAGAACACAAGGTCAGGAGTTTCAGACCAGCCTGACCAACATGGTGAAACCCCGTCTCTACTAAAAATACAGAAATTAATGGACGTGGTGGCACGAACCTGTAATCCCAGCTACTCAGGAGGCTGGGGTAGGAGAATCACTTGAACCTGGGAGGCAGGGGTTGCAGTGAGCTGAGATCACACCACTGCACTCCAGCCTGGGCAACAGAGTAAAACTACATCTCAAAAAACAAACAAAAAATTCAAAACACATATACTGTATACACACACATACATACACACACTCAACATATAAACAAAAAGGCATCAATAGAAAAATGAATAAGAGACTGGAACACAAAAGAAGAAATTCAAATTACCAAAAACATATTAAAATAATTATTTTTTAGTAATCTGTGAAAAGTGAATTAAACACACAATGAGAAATGTTAACACATTATCAGGCTGTCAAAACTTTAAAATTCTGACAATACTAAATGCTAACAAAGATGCAGGGCAAAAAAATTCTTAAACTGCTGGTGAGAATGTAAATTTGTATAATGAGTTTGGCATCATTTGGTAAAATTAAAGATACACTACCCTATAATCTAGCAATTCCATTCCTGGATTAACTCAGAGAAATTCATGCATATGTGCAATAGTATTTTGTGTAAGAGCCAAAAACTGGGAACAACCAATATATCAACTAATAGTACAATGGTAAATAATTGGCGATATCATCATATAATAGAATACAATGCTACAATGAAAACGAACTACAGCTCTATGTGATAAAGATGAACCTCACAAACATAATACTGATTTTGAAAGAGGCAAGACACAAAAGAATATGCTCAATACGATTCCATTCATATAAAGTTCAAGTACATACAAAACTAAATTTATAACATTTAGGGATATAAACCGAGATAGTAAATGATTAAGAAAAGCAAGTAAATGATTAATTTAAAGATAGGATAGTGGTTTCTTTTAGGGAGAGAGAAGGTATTAGATACAGAAAGAAGGCAAGAGGGACTCCCAGACGTTGGCAGAATTCTTTGACCCTGATGGTTCTTAATAAGAAGTCACTTAATTAACTGCTAAATGTGTATGTGTCTGTACTTTTTAATATGAAGATTATATATTTCACTATTTTTTAAAAGGCATACACCCATCAGTTGTCATTTAAAAATCCCTTTCATCCAGCACACGGCCAAATGTCTAGTTTCAACTGGTTTAATAAATAAAATAGCTTTCTAGAAATGCAATTCAATTCATAATCTTATGTCATTCTTTTTTTCTGTTACAAACAAGAGAAATTTGGCTGGGCGTGGTGGTTCATGCCTGTAATCCCAGCACTTTGGGAGGCCAAGGCAGGTGGATCACCTGAGGTCAGGAGTTCAAGACCACCCTGGCCAACATAGTGAAACCCCATCTCTACCAAAATTATAAGCAATTAGCTGGGTGTGCCAGCGATTGCCTGTAGTTCCAGCTACTCGGGAGGCTGAGGCAGAAGAGTTGCTTGAACCAGGGAGGCAGAGGTTGCAGTGAGCCGAGATTGCACCACTGCGCTGCAGCCTGGATGACAGACTCCATCTCAAAAAAAAAAACCAAACAAACAAACCAAGAGAAATCCTAAGATAAAAAATTCTAAAGGATATTACATATCTTCATTTATATGTAAAATACTACTATTTTTAAAAGAGAAATAAAGTAGTGAAGCTTTCCAGGCAACGAAGTAACTGTTAAATGTGTACAGTGCTGGACTGACTTGAAGAAATACAATAAGTATATGACGGAAAAATGACTCAAATAAACTAAATACACAGCATGATTACCTATAGGTTACCCATCTCAAATATGAAAATCCAATCTGGAATGCACCAAAATCTGCAACTTTCTGAGTCCTAACATGACATGATGCTCAAAGGAAATGCTCACTAGAACACTTTCAATTTTAGATGTTCAATAACTAAGTATAATGCAAATATTCCAAAATCAAAAAAATTCCAAAATCCTAAACACTTCTGGTCCCAAGCATTTGGGAAATGGGATACTAAACCTCTATTTACAATACAATCTTTGCAACAGTTACCAACTTCCATAAGCAAATGACAGAATCATTTATAAATAGTTTTCTACTACATACCACTATGTACAACGTTAAGGTTTCATAGCTTTTCCCCCTCAGATATAAGGCAGTTTATAAATCCTCAATTTCTAGGGAATCTTGAAAAACAAAAACTTTTAGAAAAAGGCCGTAAGAAGTCAGATAAGTTTTAATTTCAAATTTTATTTTTTAAAAAACTCACTACCCTACTCCTTAGAAGCATAGAGTAGTGAAATGAAAAAAGAAAACAAGGCCAGGCACAGTGGCTCATGCCTGTAACCTAGTACTCAGGGAGGCTGAGGTGGGCAGATTGCCTGAGCTCTGGAGTTCAAGACCAATCCATCTCTACTAAAATACAAAAAATTAGCCAGGCATGGCAGCAGGCACCCATAGTCCCAGCTACTTGGGAGGCTGAGGCAGGAGAATCGCTTGAACCCAGGAGTAGGAAGTTGCAGTAAGCCAAGATCGCGCCACAACGGCACTCCAGCCTGGGCGATAGATCAAGACTCCATCTCCAAAAAAAAAAAAAAAAAAAAGTACAAAGAAGGAAAAACAAAATAGTGCAAGCCCATGCTCTTCAAATATCATACTAAAATACAGACATCAAGACCACAGAAATTATCCTTGACACAATTGTATAGTGCTCAGATAACTACATGAAATAAGACTCCTGTTTTTCAGAAAATTTTCAATTAATGTCTCAGTATAGGAAGACAGATCACATTTTGCAGAAAGTGTCACGAAAAAATAAAACAGGGCTTTAGTATCTCCACACAATCTGCCCATGCCATTAGAAACCAAGAAAATGGTTTATTATCTTCTTGGTTCCTTTTCCTATCTCATCCCATATTTTGCATCTATGAGCTCTAAATGTAATAACAATAATTTCTACCATTTACTGAGCCCTTTCCATGTGCTTTATATTGATTATATTCTTTAATCCTCACACTGAGGAGTCTTATGGATGAGAAAAGTTAGGCACAAGACAAATAAGAAACTTGCTCAACGTCACATGCTGCTATTGGGTGAGAGAGCTAAGTTATATTTCAACTCCAGAGCCAGTGTTCTTACTACTAAAATGTTTATATTTGCTAAAACATATTTACACCATGAAAACTGCCCATAATTGCCTATGACCTTCTAACTACAAGATTCTAGGTGCCTTGAGGATTTATTTTTGCCTTTCCAGGCTAATTCCATATTTAAAGAACTTTAATGGGTGAAAGAATCTAAACAAACTCTTAAGGAAATCTGTATTATGGCTAAGAAAACGGAGGTCCAGAGAAGTTAAGTGTTTCATCCAGGATTAAAACGCTGGTTTTTGACAGCCAGCACTAAAACACAACTCTTGATTCCCAGGAGTTATCTTCCCACTACACTAAAGTGTTGCATCTTATGTAGCTCTTGGTGAAGCCCATACTCTACCTTCCACACAAATAACAAAGTTTATTTTGCCAACTTTCACAGCATATGATAGCTTCCACGATGGCATTCTTATGTAGATAAAATACATCCTTTTATTTCAACAAACAGAAACATCACTATATGCTAAGGCAAGTGGATGAACCCAAATATATAATTTGGTCCTAAATTTTATTATAGAAACATAAACATACTAACAGTAATAACTGACAAGTGCTATAATAGTCATGTGAACGTGTTCTGAAAGCACACAGAAAGGAGTGCATATTTCAGCCTAGATAAAGAATGAGGACCGGGGTTTTAACAAGATGCATTTGAGACAGGGCAAAGGGCAGGGCAAAGGCACACAAGTGTACTGGTGCTTAGAAAGCAGTAAGCAAAATGCTCTGACTTCTACCAGTTAAAGTAAAAAACAATACTAAATACGGGGTCAGAAGACCTGAGTTCAAGTCTAGGCTGTGACTCATATGTCTGTGAACAATTTCAGTATCTTCATCTGCGAAATGTGGATACTAATACTGACCCACCTACCTCACAAGATTTTTGTGGGGGCCAAATTATTTCAAAGTATTTAAAAACTGCAAAGTCCCGTATAAACCTAAGTTATTTTCTTATGTTTTCACTTCTAGGCAACCCTGTGGGTCCTTTACCTAAACGCTGTCTCATAAAAAACTCGCCCTTCAGGATGAAAATAATCCAATGACATCATTCATATGCTCCTTAGGAGATAGTAAATAGTTAACATTAATGCCTTTAGGCTGAAACGCCAAGCTTCTTCCTATCGAAATAAATAGCTGCGTGTGTTTTTAATATCTTAAGCGCTGATACTGACTTCCAGTCAATAATTACTATAAATATATTTTTAAAAACATGAAGGTTTTCTTGTGGAAATTTTGTCAGAAATTCCATTCCATTTTATAGCATGCTGTCAAGCAACCAACTCACGAAGAGACTTCAAGTAGCAATCACTTGATCCCAACCAGTTATGTATTAGCTCTAGATACAACCAAATATATACCCTGGACCCTAAAAAGGGAACTGCTGGAGTACAAGCATGCACGCGAATGCAGTCAGTAGACAAATCCACTGAAAAGTGCAATGAGTTTCTCATTCTAAAATACTTGGAGGGCACAACCAGACCCCTCCTATAAATTAAAGAACACTCTCATTTCCTTTGAAGTTTGACAGAGCAGACTTTATAACCCTGCTTTCCTTTCCAATCGCCCTTTAAACTCCATCCAGGCCCCTTTTTGTTCCACCGTAAACCCGACTTCTTAGCTACTCCTTGGATGATCAGCCAAGTAAAGTTGCATCGAACCCTAACAGTCAAAAGAAGGAGCAAGACACAGGAAAGGGACGAGGGGAGCAGAAGTCCTCCCGCCACTCCAGGCCAGTGGCTGTTTTATCTTCGCAGTACAACTTCCCGTTTTCTCCCTCTTACCTTGTACACTTTCCCAAAGGCTCCGTCTCCCAGTTCTCCTATAATCTCCCAAAAGTCTTCGGGGTTCAGGTCCCTCTTCACGTGTTCGTACTGCTTCTTCTTCTTCTCGCTCCCCAACTTGAAGATCTTACGGAAATTGAAGAAGGACATTTTTCCTCCCAACACAGAGTTCCTTGCACTTAAGGACTAAAAACAATAAAAGGCAAAGTTTCTCCGCCCTGCTCTCCCTAGCGAGCCCGGCTGGCGGCGGCGGGCGCGGCGTCCCCCGACTCCCGCAGCTCTGGCCGGGCGGTCCCGGGAGAAGGAGGGGCGGCGACCCGGGCTCCGGCCCGCGGTGGGGGTGCTGCGCGAGCGGCCCCTCTGGCGAGCCCGGCCCGCGGGCCGCGCGGTGGGCGCCTCGCCCCCGGCCCACCCTCCGGGAGCGGCACCTGCCCGCAAGCTCGCTCCCACCCGGCCTGGTCCGACGAGTCCGAGCGGTCAGGACGCCCGCGGCGTTGGCGGCGGCTTAGGCCCGTGTCACGGCGAGTCTCCAGGGGCGGCGGCCACTCCAGGAGAGAGAAGCGGCCAGCGGCCTCGGAGGCGGGCAGTCGAGAACCCGAGCCCTCCCGCCTCGGACCGCGAGCGTAGGGTCTCCTCAGCCGCCGTCCGCTCCGCCGCGCAAGGCCCGCGCGTCCCCTCGGGTCTGGGGCGCCGCCGCCGCCGCCTCCGCCGCCTGGCTCCCTCCCTAGCCTACACAGCCTCGGCCTGGAGCGCGCGCCGACGCCAACTCCGTAGCGCGCCCGCGCGCTCCCCCGGCTGCGCGCCCGCCCGGTCACGCGCCCTGCTCTCCGCGCGCTCGCGTGGGGGCGTCCCCTATGGCCCCGCGCACGCGCGCTGGGTCCCGCAGCCTGTCTGTCCCCAAAGGTTCGTGTGCGCGGAGCGCGGGGCTCGGGGCGCGGGAAGACTGGTGTGGTGGACGCTAATGTTCTTTGATCCCTGACGATTGTTTCCCATTTGCCCTCCAAGCCCCAAATCCTGTCAGTCCACGGCCTTGGTGGAGCAGCCCCGTGGGCATGACCTTGTTGACTGTGCTATGGGATGTTGCCTCCGTTCTGGATCTGAGAAAAGCTATAGAGCGAAAGCCGGACCTGTTAGGTTTGGGACCTGAAAGAGGACTTTTTCGCTCAAACGGGCCCCAGGTACAATGAAAGGAGAGAGAGTTTGTGTGGTGGTTGTGAGCTTGGGCTTTGAAGGGAGATCCGTGACCTTGGGCAAGTAACCTCTCCGAGCCTTCGTTTCCTCGTTGTGAAATGAAGACCCTAATAATCCCAACCAGAAGGTTGTGAATGAGGCAATGGATGGAAGCCCTTTGCGCGACCCCTGCACCCGCGAACGCTCTTAGTTCTTACTCTCTTGTTTTAAGTGTTCAGGCAAGATAGACACAGATACATAAAAATTGTTTCAGCCCACTACTCAAGTGATGACTGTGACACTCCCTTGAGGGTAAAACTTACTTCTCCTGGCCACCTCCACACCTGTAAACCTGGTGTCACTCTTGGTGACTCCACCTCAACTAAGGCCCTCACTTCCTGGTCTGCCTCCAACCCCCTTGGACAGCAGTGCCTGGTGGGGCAGTGTGGGCGTTGGCTGGAATCTGTCAGGTGGGTGACCTACCCTCTCCTCCACCGGACGGGAGCACTTTCAGGCCAGTGGTTTGTTGTTTATCACGATATTCAGGTACCTGGCAACATTCCTGGCATATAATAGGAAGGCAGATTTGGTGAATCAATGAATGGATAGATGAATGAATGAATGAATGGAGGTATCTGTAGCAGAGACAATGTATATATTTTGTTGTTTATATAATGTCCGTCTCCCCAGTCATTTTGCCCTCCAGTCCCGAAATGGCGTAGCAAAACCCCCTTCCAATAAGACACTTAAGATGACTCAATTCCTTGAGTTCTCTCTATTTTTTAAAGTGTTATTGTAATATATTGATATACAATAAGCTGTACATATTTGAAATGTGCACTTTTATATGTTTGACAAATGTATAGACCTGTGAAAACAATACTATAATTATTTTTAATATCACTTATGGAGAAAAATGCTTTAAAAATAAAATTAAAAGTACTATAATTCTACTATCCAGACATAACCATTATAAGATCTTATATTTCAAAATAGGATTTTTTTGACTGTGCATTAACTTTTTCCAACATGGTTGAGATTGTACTACATAAAAAGGTTTGCATCCTGCTCTTCTCATATTTCAGTACAATTAATAATTGTGCTCTTCCATTATGAGATATTTAGATTATTTATAATTTCTCTGCTTTTAATAAAATATGGATAAATATCTTTGTACACAAATCTTTTTTCACATATTTGATTATTTCCTTAAGATAAATTATCAGAAGTAGATTTTGGTCAATGGGTGTATGTCTATTTCCTTATTTTGTTCTTTTCAAAATAGAAAAAACTTTACTGTTTTCTCAAATTAAAAAATATTATATTCTTGGCTGAGTGCGATAGCTCACACCTATAATCCCAGGCTAAGACAGGAGGATTGCTTGAGCCCAGGAGTTTGAGACCAGACTGGGCAACATGATGAGATCACATCTTTACAAAAAATTAAAAAACAAAAAAATTAGCTAGGCATAGTGGCACTCACCTGTGGTCTCAGCGACTGGGGAGGCTAAGGCAGGAGGATCACTTGGGCCCAGGAGTATGAGGCTGCAGTGAGCCATGTCTGTGCCACTGTACTCCAGCCTGGGCAACAGAATGATACCTTGTCTCAAAGATAAAATAAAATAAAAATAAAAAATAGTATATTTTGTTGTAAGTAATTCAAATAATACAGAAATGATAAACCAGGAAGCTGTTTGTAATTCTGTCCTCCTCCTTTCCCCCCATTCATATTTACCCTCGATCTAACCACTGTTAAAAGTTAAGCCTGTGATGATGGATATGTTTATGTAATAGATGGTGGTGACGTACACTTATCATGCAACTCATCTAGTTATATACATTAAATATGAACAGCTTTTTGTATGTCAATCACACTTCAATAAGTGGTTTTCAAAAAGTCACTGGCAAAGCAAAGATAAAGTCAGACACCATTAAGACATAGAAATAGGCTGAGTGCTGTGGCTCACCCCTGTAATCCCAGAACTTTGGGAGGCTGAGGTGGGTAGATCACCTGAGGTCAGGAGTTCGAAATCAGCCTGGCCAACATGGCAAAACCCCGACTCTACCAAAAATACAAAAGTTAGCCAGGCATGGTGGCATGCGCTTATAGTCCCAGCTGCTTGGGAGGCTGAGGCAGGAGAATCGCTTGAACTTGGGAGGCAGAGGTTGCAGTGAGCCGAGGTTGTGCCACTGCATTCTAGCCTGGGCAACAGAGCTAGACCCTGTCTCAAAAAATATATATATATTCTCATAAATTTTTTCATTTATTATGAAAAAAAGAAATGAGCTTCTTATGAAAGCTTTTAATAAAATAATAAAATAAAATTTTAATTTTAATAAAATTTCCTTTTTCTTTTAATAAAATAATACACATGGCCAAATAAAAAGAGTTAAGCCTATGAACATGAGAGAATTTTGGAGGGCAATAAAAAAGGATTTTATAACTAGATTATGGTGATGATTGTACACTTAGAATGGGTGAATTATATGCTTTGTAAATTATACCTCAATAAAGCTAAGCTGCTCTGAAAAAGTTAGGCATATACATGTTTTTTTCTATGTGTGCATGTGTGAATATATATATATATATATATATTTTTTTTTTTTTTTTTTTTTTTTGAGACGAATTCTTGCTGTGTTGCCCAGGCTGGAGTGCACTGCTGCGATCTCAGCTCACTGCAACCTCCGCAGTCCAGGTTCAAGCAATTCTCCTGCCTCAGCCTCCTGAGCTGGGATCACAGGCGTGTGCTACCACGCCCGGCTAATTTTTTTGTATTTTTAGAGACAGAGTTTTGTAATGTTGGCCAGGCTAGTCCCAAACTCCTGACCTCAAGTCATCCGCCCACCTCGGCCTCCCAAAGTACTGGGATTACAGGCATGAGCCACCGGGCTTGGCCGCATATATTTTTTTTTAAATGTAAAACCGGCATCATCCAATACAGAACACTGACATCTTTCCAAGCCACTCCAAATAGATCTGTCTAATCCTTTTCTTTTTTCTTTTCTTTTCTTTTCTTTTTTTTTTTTTTTTTTTGAGACATAGTCTCGCTCTGTTGCCAGGCACCAGACTGTAGCGCAGTGGTGCGGTGGCTGCTCACTGCAACCTCCACCTCCTGGGTTCAAGCAATTCTCCTGCCTCAGCCTCTCGAGTAGCTGGGACTACAGTCGCGCGCCACCACACCCAGCTAATTTTTGTATTTTTTAGTAGAGACAGAGTTTCGCCATCTTGGCCAGGATGATCTCGATCTCTTAACCTCGTGATCCACCCTCCTCGGCCTCCCAAAGTGCTGGAATTAGAGGCGTGAGCCACCACACCCAGCCTGTCTAATCTTTTTTAGTAGCTGCATAGAGGTCTAGTGTCTATACCATAATTTATTTAAACATTTCTCTCTTGGCAGGCATGGCAGGCATCTAGGTAGTTTCCGATTTTTTTGTCATCATAAGCAATTCCACAGTGAGTGTGTATACAAGCATCTTTGTGTATTTTTCTGATTATATTTCCTTAAGACACAATTCAAGAAGTGGAATTAATGATTCAAAGACTATGGTAATTTTTTTTTTTTTTTTTTTTTTTTGCTCTGTCTTGCCTAACTGGCCTCTAAAAAAGTTGGTGGCCAGACATGGTGGCTCGTGCCTCTAACCTCAGCACTTTGGGAGGCTGAGTCATCAGGTTTGCTTGAGCTGAAGAGTTCCAGACCAGCCTGGGCAACATAGCAAGACCCCCATTTCTACAAAAAATTAAAAACTTAGACAAGCATGGTGGCGCATACCTGTAGTCCCAACTATGTGGGAGTCTGGGATGGGAGAGAGGATCACTTGAGCCCACAAGGTCAAGGCTTCAGTGAGCTGTGATTGTTCCACTGCACACCAGCCTGGGTGACAGAATGAGTCACTGTGGCAAAAAAAAAAAAAAAAAAAAAAAAGATAAAAGAAAAAGGTTGATGTATGACAGTATCAAATTTCACCACGCCCTCAGTAGCGCCAAGGTATTACCCAGGAAGTGGCATGATCCCGGCTCACTGCAACGTCAGCCTCCCAGGTTCAAGCCATTCTCCTGCCTCAGCCTCTTCCATAGCTGGAATTACAGGCATGCACCATCACCCCAGGCTAATTTTTTGTATTTTTTAGTAGAGACAGGGTTTCACCATGTTGGCCAGGCTGGTCAATAACTCCTGACCTCAAGTGATCCACCTGCCTCGGCCTCCCAAACTGATGGGATTACAGGTATGAGCCACCATAACTGGCCTATCCATCTTTTTAATCTAATAGCCCCAAAATAACTTAATTTAGAATTCTCTGATTATTAATGATGTAATACTTTTTCATTCGTTTATTGGCCACTTTTATTTTTTATTTTATGAATTGCCTCATGATATCAATGAATAATATCAAATAATGTTGGTATTCTATAAATGACATGATCAAGTCTAACATATTTTGATAATGATAAAATGATAAAAATGTACACCTAGAGTTAATAATAGCTTATACATTTTCACCATGAGGTTATACCCACAGAAATTACTTAATAACACTGAGGGAGATATCATTTAGATAGATCAGATTTTCCCATTGAAGCCCATGACATCTAGATGTTTGTGTTATTTAAAAATCATAATTTGGCTTTTCTGAATTTTTAGACCTTTAAAAGTAAAGTTGAAGCAGTGACCATGTATTCATTTTTTTAAATTTTTTGGATTATACTTTGTTATGCAAGTATATTCATATAATATATAATTTTTTGGCTCTACTCACCTTAAAAATAGTTTAATGCGTTCTCACTAAACAGCTTGGTGAAGGGAATACTGTTTCACAATTTACCTGGTAAATAATCTTCTCTGTTAATAATAAAGATATCATTAAAAATTGGAAATTTAGGCTGGGCACAATGGCTCATACCTGTAATCCCAGCACTTTGGGTGGAGGAAGATTGCTTGAGGCCAGGAGTTCAAGACCAGCCTGGGCAATATGGTAAGACCTCATCTCTATAAAAATAAAATTATTCAGGTGTGGTGGTATGCACCTATAGTCCCAGCTACTCAGGAGCCTGAGGCCAGGAGTTTGAGGCTGCGGTGGGCCATGATAGCACCACTGCATTCCAGGTTGGATAACACAGAGACCCTATCTCTAAATAAATAAATAAATGGAAATTTAGTACATTGTGCTAAGCAGTTTACACACATCATCTCATTTAAACTTCATAGCAACCCTATGAAGTAGGTACTATGATAATTCCTATGTAAAAGAGAGGAAACTGAGGCAGTGAGTTATATAACTTGGTTATGGCCTCATGGATAGTAATAGCAGATTTGCACTTTAATCCAGATCTTAGAAAACCTAACTCCCCACTATTTAACAACTCCACTAAGATGTTCTCCTTAGCCTCCCTAAGCTTTTGCCATAGCCATCTCACAGGATCGTTGCCACTGCTATGTCTTTCTCCTTTCTCTAAACTGAAAACGTTCTACTCACTGTCTCCACTTTGTCAGCTCAACTCCCAAGTGTATATGTGGGTATATATGTATATATGTGTTCATATGTTAATACATATGTGTGTACATGTGTGAGTGTATAGGACGGTGGATGTATGCATGTGTGAGCATGCATGTACATATTGTGTGAACATGTGTGTGTGCATATGAATATGTTTGGGTATATATGAGTGTGTTTGTATGTGAGTGTGTATATATCTGCATATGTATATGAGACTGTGTATATTTCTCCTTCTAGACTGAAAGCATTTTGAGGTCAGGGACTGTCATGCTCATCCTTGTACCTCCTGCATCTAACCCAGTGTCTTCCTATTTCATATATTGTTATTGAATGGATAAATGAAAATGATAAAAATGTGCACCTAGTGAAAGAAATTACATGTCAATTCCTTTCCCCTTCCTTATTTAGACAATAAATTTACTAGTTAGTTCTTCAAATGCTACTGTGTAGATTAGATGGAAGTAGCAAATTCCTTTGATGTACAAGTATTCTGTGGCATAAATACAGTTTTCTATCCTTGTAGAGTTACATATTTAGAAAGAAATTTTTTAGATATTTTAAGAACGTAACTAACCTGTGATTATGACAATTATTCTCCTGAAATAGAATTGTGATTCAGAAAATTCCAAATCAGACATTTTGTCTCTTTTATTCCTATTTTAAAAACAAGAAAAAGTAAACAAGTCACCTGATTTAAGCTCTTTTTGTTTCAAAAAGGAATCTAAAAATATCATCCCTTCTAATTCATCTCTTTCTGCGTCATACAGAACTGTTACACATACATACTCCCACCTTCTCTTCATTCCTAGTAACTTCTGCTAAAATGAATCATAAGCATTTGGCAATGTGATGAGAAGACTTAATGTATCCAAATCTTGGGAAATTAGAACTAGATAGACATCCTTCTTTTACAAGTGGGACTCCCATTCCAGTTTAAAAATCTAGACTCCATAACATTTTTTGAACTTTAAGTACTTGAATGGTCAATATTAAATGAGTTTCAGTCAGACACTGACTACATGGGAGTAACCCAACCACAGTATCATCTGGCAACCAAGTCATTGGGGTTGATAAAAGACTGTCCTACCCCATTGCCCGCTACTTTTATGTATTACATTTGTTCTTTGTTTCTTGAGACATATGTTGGATATGATTGTTTTGATCATTGACTCCAAATTATTTGTCCTCTCATTAACCTGGTGACATTGGGCAAGTTATTAACTTCTCTACACTTTGTGGCTTACACAGGAATTTCATTTTTAACAGAGTTGTCTTCAAGGAGATGAAACAATTCAGAATGACCCAGACAATGAGGTAATTCCTAAGGTAAGATTACTATAAATGTGTAGTCGTTCACTTCATCAAAGTGACCATGTGATCTCTAAGAACCTTTGCAGTTGTTAAATTCTATTCTTATTGTGCCCCTAATTTTAGTTGCATTATATACTTGTAAGGTGATTGTATTCATTTTTCTGACATAATGGTGACTGAAGAGTAAATAAGTGCCGTTAGGAATTTCAAAAACAAGGACATACAATATCCATCAAAATTAATGGAGAACACTGTTTCCATTGAACACTGGTCTTGGGGTAACCCTTAAGAAATTTAGCTGGTGAGATAGGTAATGCCTGCCACAGGCAATGAGGGAGAGAGTGAAGATGTTTTTCAGAGTAATATTCGTGGCTATTTTGCAAAAGAAATTTTCAGTTTCCTCTATAAAGAAATAACTACTCAAGTCCTTACTACTGCCTTATATGCTTCCTCCTTCTCCCTTCTAATCTTTCAGGACCTAGTACCTCTCCCAGGCTTTTAATGAAAACTTTTTGTTACTATGCATTCCTGTTTCACAAAGCTGTCACAGTTATTACAAACCACAATTTTCGGCTTATTCCATTACATTATTAACACAGTCATGAGACACTGCCTATTTGTCTGGTAAATCCTAACCTTTTTTATTTCCATGACTCATATTTCATGTTGCTACAGGAGGAAATTAACCAATATAGGTTCCTGTTAGAGGCAAATATATTCTTGTATTTTATATCGATGTTAAGTCATAAAATGATCATTTCTAACAAAAATGAACCAAATGATTTGGGATTGAGGGTTTGGCAGAATAGAAAAGTGTATATATTTTAGAGTTGACTCTTTAGCTACATAGACTTGGTATCTTTCATTTATTCAAAATATAGTCATCAATTTTTTCCTATATGTCAGGTAGTAACCTAGGGACTAAGGAATCAGTCAAAATCAAAGCAGGCAAAAAAAAAAAAATCTCTTGGATGGAACTTATATATAAACGACTAAGAAGGATTTAGACAAATAGATATTATTTTCTAATCCAATGATATTTTGCAATTTCTGGAAACATTTTTGTTTGTCATAACTAGGGGAGGGGATGCTACTAGTAACTAGTGGGTAGAGGCCAGGGATACAGCTAAACATTTTACAATGTGCAGGACAGCACAAAAAATTATCCTCCTGAGATTATGCTAATCTTTGGTATTAGAGGTCAAGATGTTGGTTACTTTTCAGGGGGTGGTGCCTGGAGGAAGTCATAAGGGGAAGTCTTCTGGATACTAAGTGCATCAGTGAGTTTATTATGTTAAAAGCCTCTGCATTTGTGATCTGTGCATTTTTCTGTGCATACAATTTTGACATATAACCCCTACATTCTTTGAAATTCCTCCCACCAAGAGTTAGGGATCAATGTCCTTGTCACTTGCATCTTAGATCTACGACTGCTTAACCAATATAACACAACAGAAGTAATATCGTGCCAGTTTCCAGACCCAGGCCTTAAAACATTAGCTGTTTCAACTTCCTATCACTTGGGACCCTCACTCTTAGTACCCACCACCATGACCTGAGGAAGCCCAAACAACCTGTGGAGACACTCATATAGAGAGACCTATGCCCTCAGTCCTGGTTGAACTCCCAGCTGATAGTCAATATCAACTTGCCAGCCATATGAGGGAACCATACTGAAGTTCATCATTCATCCTTGAGTCAAACTACACTAGCTGACACCATATGGAGAAGAAACAAGCATTCCTCACTGAGCCCTGCCCAAATTGCCAATTCATGAACTATAAAAAAAATTGATTGCTGTTCATTTAAGCCACTAAATTTTAGGAATGTTTGTTAAGCAGCCATCTATAACTAGAACAATGCTCAATAAATGAAAATTTTACTTTAAGGAGTACTATAGACACATAACTTTGGGAAACTTGGTTAAAGTTTTAAAAGTTTCCCTTACTGCAGAATTTTTAATGGACTAATATGTTTCGTGTTTGTGCATGAGAGTATCCAGTGTTTCTAAAACATTTTTAACCACAGAATCTGTATTGTAAAGTGCCATCTTGCAAGATTTGTGTTTAATGGCCAGACTTTAAGAAAACCAAATGAACTTTTCAATAATTCAATAATTGAAATTCTAATTCTTAAAATTGAAAAGAGTTAACACTAGGAAAGTTTTAATTTGAAAAGTCATATGTTATACAGTTAATTCTGGTAATAAAGTAAAATACCCTAAATTTGTCTCATGATTTTTTTTAACTATTTGCAAAGCTTTGATGATAGTTAAAAAGCTTAGATGACCCTTTTGTAGTTATTCCAAAGTCCCTGGGGTCATAATCAATGGCTACATGTTTTTTTTAAAAAAACTAAATTCTGTTTTTCCTTAGAAAGTAACAGTAGCAATGTATACTCTGATTTAGATGTTGAATGCTTTGCACATTTCCTTAAATTCTTATACTTGATCTTACACAGCATACTTCTAATATACTGATACAAAGTTGTATATTTATTTGTCCAGACCTTAAAAAGAACAGTGGACTTAAGTGAATAAATTAAGAAGATATGTCCTGTTTCATGTCTAGTGGAAGCCAAGTTTGCTCTTTTTTTTTTTTTTTTGCAATCATTCAAAATCAAATGGAGGTTTTTTTTCTTTTTTTTTTCAAGATGGACTCTTGTTCTGTCACCCCAGCTGGAGTGCAGTGGCATGATCTTGTGGCTCACTGCACTGGCATGATCTTGGCTCACCCACTGGGTTCAAGCAATTCCAAATGGAGGTTTTCTTAGTTTTCCTACCAAAGGCCAATTCCCAGTCTCTTTAACACACATACATCTCTCCCATATTTCAGTTCAAATGTATCCTTTCAGCAGGAGGGAACTTTGGAATAGAAACACAGAGACAAAGCATAGCTTCCTGAGGGCTAAGATGCTGACAGTTTTCCAGCTACCCCATGTCATTCTTTAGCCTTTCAGTTACTCTGCTAAAACGTGACCCCTGGAGATAGAGTTCTCCATTTCGTCTTCTGTATTCTACTCTTATCTTGCATCAACAATGCATTGATTTCTATCCTATGATGCTACCACCAAGTCTTATCCACTCTGATCTCTACCTTATTGCTAAAAAATTTATTTTCTGATGGAACCTCTGGGTTTAAACTGTGCTAACTCTCATCACTTCACACTTAAATCAACTGAGTTAGGAATTCTGGTTTCTAGATTTCTCTTTGGCTTATGGATAGAACACTTGTTTGGCTTTTGTACACCACGTAAACACACATAGCCAAGGGGATAAGGGAAGATTGAAATCTAACCCATACTTCATTAACCCGGATGAGTGCCTGTGAGTCTGTGTTGGCCCACAGGAACACCATTTTCTAGTTTTACAAAGGTGACTTATAAAATAGTCTAGTCCTGGCCTGTGACATAGACCTCAGCATAGCCATTTAAACATCCAAGATCTTATTTGTTGCCTTAGGCTCTTCTCTGTCCTGTTCCGTGGTATTTTAGATGTGACCTTTAAATATGACTAGTTTGGCCCATCTCCGTGGCTCACGCCTGTAATCCTAGCACTTTGGGAGGCTAAGGCAGGTGGATCACGAGATCAGGATATCGAGACCATCCTGGCTAACATGGTGAAACCCTTTCTTTACTAAAAATACAAAAAGTTAGCTGGGCGTGGCGGCACACACCTGTAGTCCCAGCTACTTGGGAGGCTGAGGCAGGAGAATCACTTGTACCAGGAGATCATGCCACTGCACTCCAGCCTGGGTGACAGAGCAAGACTCCATCTCAAAAAAAAAAAAAAAAAGACTAGTTTGACTGAGTGAGTTTTAAAGATTCCCCTCTATCCTCAAGTACCATGATTTTATATGCTGCTCTTCTTATCCCCCGTCTTTGTGTGGATGTGGTGCCCTATCTCTCCACTTGAGAGGCTGTCATCTACCGACAGACCTGCTGCATCAGAAGTTTCAGTTCTTCCTGACTTACCTGAACATTATCACCTTTTACAATAGCCTCAGTTAGGTGCCCAAACACCAAATTAAAATTTAAAGGTAAACCTTATTGACATAAATTATAACTTTTAAAATAGTGGAAGTCTTGGATTACTTTTTAATGAAGTTTTTGTTTTTTTTTAGAGAATGCCTAAAATTAATGCTAACATGCTATATATATATATATATATATATATATATCTCACTCATATATATTCTTTTTATTGAATTTCTCATGAAAACAAAGTTGATGAATGACAGTCATTGTTGAACATATCTGTAATCTCTTGTTAAGGGGATGTAAAATGATATGAGTCTGGGGGAGGAGGATACCATTAATTGTAAGAATGAATAACACAAAAACATAAACTATAAAAGAAATTAATGAATTGGAATTAATCAAGATTAAAAACTTTTCCTCTTTAAAAGTTCTGTGAGCAAAGGTACAACTTCATGCAGCCTCAAATATTTTGGCCTATCTCTTTTCTGAGACATTTCTAGTCTATTTCTTCTTAAAAGGAAATACACACCTTGATTTGAAAAATACATTTTAATAATATTTTGTAATCAACTAATTTTTGTAACAAATTATTTTATCCAGATATTTTATTGTGAGAAATAAAAGGAGATCCAAATAAATGGAGAAATACACTATCTTCATACATTAGAAGACAATATTGTTAAGATGTTCATTCTCCCCTAACTGACATCTAGATTCAATGCATTCACAATCAAAATCCTTTCAGGGTTTTGTCTGAAAATGACAAGCTAATGCTAAATATGGAAAGGCAAACAATCTACCATACAACAAAAGAGAGAAAAAGAGAGCAAAGATGTAAGATTTACACTACCTGGTTTCAAGACTTATCATAAATAGTAGTCAGGTGTGGTTCTGGCGTAAAGATGGACAAATAGAAAAATGAAACATAATAGAGAACCCAGCATTAGACGTATATACTATATATACACACATACATGTAAATATATGCATACATATATGTATATGCACACACACACATATAGTCAATTGATTCTTGGCAAATGTGCCAAGACAATTCAATGAGGAAAGGATAATATTTTCAACAAATAATGCCAAAACAATCAGCCACATGAAAAAAAAAAAAAAAGAGTAACCTCATTATACCATACAACAAGTAACTCTAAATGGAATATAGACCTAAATGTAAGAGCTACAATTAAAAATTATAAAATTATAAAACATAGTTTAAAAATCTTAATGATCTTGACTTTGGAAAAGATTTCTTAAATATGATACAAGAAGCATAAACTATAAGAGAAAGAAATTAATGAATTGGACTTAATCAAAATTAAAAACTTTTTCTCTTTAAAAAATGCTACTAAGAAAGGCAAGCCACAGACTCAGGGAAAATATTTTCAAAACATATATCCAACAAAGAGCTTGACTCGCAAAACTCAAAGGAGACTTATAGAGCAGTGGGCTTAACCTCATTTGCAAAAGGTCAAGAGAGGGGAGAAATCTGTTGTCAAATAGTATGGCAACACTGGGACCAGATCTGGAATAGAACTCAGGTGTCCTAACTGCCTGGGGTGCTTTTTCCAAGCCAACTAACCAATTTAAAAGTGGGCAAGATATTTAGACACACATTTCAACAACAAAAAAGATATACAGGGGGCATACAAGCATATGAAAATATGTTCAACATCATTAATCATAAGAGAAATGTAAATGAAAACCACAATGAGATACCAGTCCCCACCCACCAGAATAGTCAAAATTAAAAAAAAACTCCCCTTCAGGTGTTGGCAAGGATGCCAGGCAACCAGAAAAACTCTCATATATTGCTAGTGGGAATGTAAAATGTCCAACTAATTTGAAAATCAGTTTGGCAGTTTCTTAAACTATCAAAGATATATTTACCATAAGATCCATCCATTTCACTCCTAAATATTTACACAAAGGGAAAGAAGATGTATGTCCAAAGACTTGCCCATGCATGTTCATAGCAGCTTTGTGTATAACAGCCCAAGCTGGAAACAACTCAAATATCTGTCAACAGGTGAATAGATAAACAAATGGTGGTATATCCATACAAGGGAATACTACTTAGCAATAAGAAGGAATGAGCCATAGACACACCCAACAATATGGATTAATCTCAAAATAATTATGCTGAATGAAAGAAGTCAGACCCCCCCCAAAAAAAGAGTACATTCCATTCATACAGTAAACAGAAGCTAAAATGAAAACAAAGCTAAGTTGCCTGCAGAGAGAGAAGGGAGGAGAGATTACAAGTGAATATATATGTCAAAACTTTATTATAAAGTTGAATTATAAATTCCTGTGTTCCTGTATAATCTCTTCCTCCTCCCTCCTCCATCTTTAGGCAACTATTGATCTTCTTTCTGTCACTATAATTTTGTTTGATTATAATCAATTATTATGACCTTGTATCTTATTCAAAGGCAAATTCATAGGTTTACTTTAATGATATTAATAAACCCAAATTTACATTACTGCTCTGCAGTTAACATAACTTTACACTCAAAGACTTGAAGCAAAATGTTAAGAAACTACCCTTCATTGGTCACATTGTTCATTACAACTTCATTTTCATAGGAAAGAAAAATGGTAGCAAGTAGGGATGATGTGAGTGGGCTTTAGTGCCCCCGTCATTACCATTGACAACCACCTCCTTCATTCTTTGACATGGACAAGTATTAATATTATAGACATAGTTTTTCTCAATGTTAGGTAAAATGATATGTAAGCACAGCTTAGAGGTAAGTCCGCCAGTTCCAAACCAACAGTTTAGACCACCTAAGCCTCTTCCATGTATGATTTTGAGCCACCACTGGAGGAGGCCTTTCCCTTTTTGTGATTCTTTCTCTAATATGGAGCCACTTCGGTGTTTTTTACACCTGATTAGTACCGATTTTATACTGAGATTTGTAGAGCATCTTGCTTCTAATTGGTATTCACAACCTTTCACAAAATGTAGGCTTCTTTTGGAACTCTGCAAGTCCTTTCCTCTCACTGAACCTTTCTGCCTCACTCAGGAGACTATTCTAATTCTCTTCCATAGTTTTGCCTTTCAAATGTTTGCTGGTTCACATAGCAGCAAGGATTAGGGAATTATTAAGGGATAAAGACTGCTTTGAAGCTAAATATTACTTTCATCCAGCACCAGAACCAATCCTGCTAAACCAACAAACTCAGAAGCACTTGTTCCCTTCCAGAGAGCTTTCCTTTGTCCTCCCCTCAAACCATATGATTGAGTTTCCCAAGGGAGGCTATGTTCCATTATGCTTTGATAGTATCCAGATTCTCCAGATAAACTTATTTACAATGTGTTATATGCCTATAAACCAGGCCAACTGAGTTGTTTTCAAATTACTCAATTCTTCATTGAGCTGGCAAAACAAACTAGTTCAAGTATTTGATATAAAAGCATTGTAAGGTGATGTGCTTCTTCAGCTTCAATAAAACATCATTTTATTAAGGAACAAGGGTTTCTGTGTAGTCAAAGTATTACTTATTCATGGGCTACATGGAAGGAAAAATTTGGTATCCCCTTAAATCCCAAGACCATGTAGCAAATTAATCAGAGGATTTAAACCCCCTTTATTAAGAGTTTTAAATAATGAGTGGAGGCAGCATCTTAAGGAAGAAAAAGAACAGTGATACTTCTTATATGAAAGACATTTCATATTTTTACAATTTGCTGAGCATTAGGGGTAGGAACTCAGACCAGCAATCAAATGATATGTCAATATTTTAATATGAGAAGCCAGAGCCAAGGAGAAAGGGCCAAAATCCAGTACTGTTCTCAGCGGCAGCATCTGCCTTGGAAAGGGCTAAGTGGGGTTTTGAAAAACTTAAATTGCCATTGGACTTGTGGAAAACAATGTTGCTACAGAGGTGGTGCTACAATGTGCCACCTTCGGGACTCTTCAGAACTGTCACAGTGGAGGGCCTTCTCTCCCCAGGCCACTCCTTTTCCTGACACAGCCCTCATCCACTGACTGCTTGATGCCAGGTTTTGTCAAGCCCTAGCCCTCCCGTCTCAACTCAGGACGACCTTCAAGGGCTGTTCCAGGTTCAGATATCTCAGTGGGGCTAACTGAGGCCTTCAGTGAGACTGTTTCATGATCCAACTTCTTCCTGCCCAAACCTGCTTCCTTTCCCTCCCTTCCCTCCATAGGTTTTAAATGCAAGAGTGTTTGTGTTTCAGCACACTCCTGTCTCACACCTGTCTTCCACTGTTTTATTTTTTTTTTAAGTAGAAGTTTCTCTGAACCACAGGAGAGAAATCCTGTTTCTCAAGGCCTTCCACAATTTGGCCTTAACCTACTTTTCTAGGCCTATCTTCCTTGGTATTCAGCCGTGAATTTATCATCCCATTCACTTCAATGGCTTATTTGCTGCCTGCACAATAGATTACTTATTCCTTAAAGTAATTTCTGTTTCATTATTATCAGAGACTAGCAGAGTTTTTGACATCTACTAGGCATTCAGTAAATATTTGTTGACTCAGTAAATGAGTCAGTAAAGGAACCCTACAGTTAAATGTGTTTCCTATATGCCTCTCTCAAATGTGTCTTTTTCCTGCCCTTTGTTCATGAAGATTCCCTTGTCTGCATGGCCTCTCCCCATCCCACCTCCACCAAATTCTTAATTCAGTCTATAAGACTAAAATCAGATTGTTTGTTTACTATAAGGTCAACTCTGGTCATCCTTCCAACTAGGATGACCAGAGTTGACCTTATAGTAAAGAAGCTATAAGGTCTTCCTCCCCTAAACTCAATGGTTTATGAGTTGCCTATACATTCACGTAGTATTTTAGCATGCATTGCTTCCTTTTGACATTATCTGCATGTTATAGCTTCCTGTTGTGGAAAGCAGTAACCATGTCTTAAAGTCTTTTTATCCTTCATTGCTTAGCCCAGTCTCATACATGATATGTGCTCAATAAACATCTGAATAATGGATCAATAAATGAATGAATGTTTGGTTCCTTGATATCCCAGCCAGGGTACACCAGAAAATAGGGTTATACAATAGGAAAGTGAGAGTAAGACATTGTTTCTCAAAAATTTTAAACACTGGACTTCATATATTTATATATATACATACAAAGTATTGCTCTGTCGCTGTTGTCAGGGCTGGAGTGCAGTGGAGTGATCTCGGCTCACTGCAACCTCCGCCTTCTGGGTTCAAGTGATTCTCCTGCCTCAGCCTCCCGGGTAGATGAGATTATAGGTATACACCACCACGTCCAGCTAACAGACTCCTTGATATGAGGACACTTGCTCCTGGAGTTGTTGGTTAGAGGACCCTCAGTTACATAATCACCAGCCATATAGATTTACAATACTGTAAGTGCAGGTCACAGAGCAAAAATAAAAGGAAGCATTTTTTTTGCTCTCTACAAATTGCACAATAAATTAATGTCTTTAGAAAGGAATCCCTTTCTTCTGCAGCTTCTATACAGTAGACACTGTTTGGGTAGCACTGACATCTATGAAGAGCAGTGCTTCAGGTATCTGCTCTTGTGTAACAAACTACCCCAAAACATGGTCATTTAAAATATCAATGTTATATTGTGTCTTATACTCCTGGGCTCCTCTTTTTCAATCTCACCTGGGGTCACTTATGCAGCTCTGGTCATCAACCTCCTGCCTAGAGCTGGAGGGTCCAAAATGGTCTCAGCCACAGGTCAGGCTGTTGGTGCTTGCTGTTTGCTGGGACCCATCAGCAATCCTTCCTGTAAACTAAACTAAGCTTCTCACAGCAGACAAAGTCTCAGGATTTCAAGATGGTGAAGGTAGAAACTGCCAGGCCTCTTAAAATCTAGGTTCTGGAATTCACACAGGATCATTTCTGTCAGACATTTCTTCATTAGACAAAGCAAGTGACAAAGCAAGCCCAGATTCAAAGGGTGGAAATTGATCCATTTATTGATGGGACGAACAGCAAAGCCACATAGCAAGGGGATATAAACTAGAAAGGTAGGATTCACCGGGGGCTTTCTAATGATCTATCATAGGCAGCTCTACAGACATCATTAATACTGCTCATCCCTTCTACCCCTCATCATTCAGCAAGTGAGAACCACCTGAATACTTATGGTCGAAGGGGGCTAACTTCTGAATTTTCTTATTTAAAAAAAGTAGTATTGACTCATGGGAGAAATTTTAGAAATACTGTTGAAGCAAAGGAAAAAAAATAGCATCCACCTATAATACCACCACAGCCTCAAAATAACAATTTTTAGGATTTAGGTGTATATCCATCCAGCCTTTGTTCTAAAACATTGGTAATAAATATAGACCATATATTATTATATGTCTTCCAGGCTCTATACTGTGTACTTCAAATGGATTACCTCATTTACTATCATGACTCTTTGAGATAGATATGATTGTTTTTTTTTTTTTTTTTTTTTTGGGACGGAGTCACTCTGCCACTCAGGCTGCAGTGGTGTAATCTCAGCTCACTGCAACCTCCTCCTCCCAGGTTCAAGCAATTCTCCTGCCTCAGCCTCCTGAGGAGCTGGGATTACAGGCTGCACCACAATGCCTCGCTAATTTTTGTATCTTTAGTAGAAATGGGGTTTCACCATGTTGGCCAGGCTGGTCTTGAACTCCCGACCTCAGGTGATCATCCTGCCTCTTTCTCCCAAAGTGTTAGGATTACAGGTGTGAGCTACTGCGCCCAGCCATGATTACCTTCTTTTTGGGAGAGGAAATCAAGGCTTAGAGACCTTAGCTAACTTAATATTTTATATATAATGCCATATAACTTATACACATATCTTATAACCTGTATTATATATCTTATACTGTTTTTGTAAACTCCGTTTTCATATAGTATTATATCACATACATTTCATTACTTAATAGAGTTGAACAGGCTGAATCAAAATTGAAAAGCAACAATGACTTCACAATATTTGGATTTCTGGTTCCCTGCCATGTTTGCTTCTTGAGCCTGTCAGGTGTTTGCAGATTAGAACAAAATAATGATGTGTGCCCTTCACTGAAAAGTACTAGCTTTGAAATTTTAATCTTTTATAAGAGTCTCAAGGCTTGATTTTGGCAAAGTTGGTTGGTGGAGAATATAACATCTGAGGTTTTTTTTTAATGTTAAGACACATTTCCTAAAAGCCCAGCAATGTGAATGCAGAGTTGGAGCTCATCTACTTCCCAGGAACCAGAGTGGGAAATGACAGCATCACAGACCATGGGGACATCCAAAGTCTTTTCAAGCATCAGGTATTTGTGTTTTGATGTGAGATATTACTTAATTAAATAATCGGCCAGCTCTCAATAAATGAGCAAGTCCTTCCAGTGACATGGGCCTTGCATTTATATCTTTAATCCCTGAATTTTGTATATTCTAGGGCAAAAATTGGCAGGGGTTTGTGGTATGTGGGAAGGAAGGTAGAAATGCTTAGGAAAAGAAATTCAGTAAGGTCAATTTTTACAGGAAATCATAAATTAATAACTTGAAAAGATGTGAAAATAGCAAATATGAGAAGCAACCCAAGTGTACAAAATAGAATGATGTGCTTTACAATTGCTCTGTAAATTTAGTGCCTGTTTGTTCTTGTTTATAAGGGGAATGACTTCTGATTCACCTCCATTTCTAACTGTCAGAAATAGAAGGCTCAACAAGGTTCACAGAAAAATTTTTAGGAATAAAGACCTTTAATCCACTTATTAAAACTATGTTCACAGTTCTCATTTCCAGCTAGCAATATAATAACAAAGATAAACATAGGAACAAAGCACTAAGAAGGAGGAAATGTTTTCATAGGCCTGATGTTGCCTTTTCACTTAACACATATCATTGTCTTTTCAATTTATGAAGAAATACACAAGAAGAATAAACCAATTAAACAGAATGAGCTTTCCTACATGCTGGTGATTATGTAGCCCTCCTGTGGATATTTACTTCTGAAAATGAGAAACCCTTGATTCCTAAATTTCTCTTTCAAAACAGTACCATATGCCCAATTGCGTAGAGATTAAATGATATTGGCTTGGTACCAAACCAGTAGTAAACTGGTAAATAAGTTTCTTTTCCTATTCTAATTACAGTAGATTGGAAATAGCTGCCTAGAACACTAACTTGAAATGGATTCTGAGGTTGACAGTCCGAGCTCGGAAGAAGAGTTCTGAGATAATTCAGTGATTTTTTTTGTTGCCGCTGGCAGGAAATGCAGGAAATAGCACTATGAATATCTCAGTGTTGTCATCCCTGTTAAGATGTAAGGAAATAATACTTTGCATAAAACATCTGTTTAATATGAATACTGTTTTTCCGCAATTATCCCACACATATTTATTGAGCACCACTTAGGTTCCAGAAAATGCTTTAGACTGTGGGACACAAAAGTGAACAAACAATACACACACGCTAACTGACATTGAATATAGTACTTCACTATTTCCAGTAATCTTTCCTGTGTAATACCTTATTTAATTCTCACAATAGACTGGAAAAATAAATGGAACAGGTAGTGATATCTACATGTTACAGGTGAAGAGACTGAGGAATAAAAAATTTGAATGTATTTCCTTAGCTTAAGTATATCCATAGAGCAAACAAAATACTTAATGATAAAACTTTAAGAACACTTTTATTAAAACAAGATTAAGATTCAATAAGATTCACCACTTTTATTCAATACTGTATAAGAGGAACATAAGAATTGGAAATGTATTATGAAAGTTACTCTTATTAAGGAATATAAATTGTAGACAAATTCCAAGGATCCTGTGTACACTATTAATAAGAGGGCACAGGATTTCTGGATACAAAATTAATGTATGAGAATCAACAGCATTTCTATGCATCATTCGTATAACTAAAAAATGTAATAGTAAAAAAAAATTATTCTCAACCACAGTAACAACAGGATGCCAATACAATTTCAACCAAAATCCCAACTTAGTTATTTGTAGAATTTGACAAGCTCATCCTAAAGTTCATATTGAAATACAAACAGTCAACAAAAGCTAAGACAATAATGGAGGGATACTCACACTACCACGTAACAAAACTTACTATAAAATTATAGCAATTAAGACAACATGACCTTGGCCCAGGGATGGATGAATAAACCAGTCACACAGATTAGAGAGACTATCAACAGACCTGTACATCAGTGGAAACTTGATATATGGCAAAGTTGTATTATCATCAATGGAAATGACTAACTGGTCAATAAGTGACCTTGAGAAATTGGCTATTTTATGGAAAAAAATATGTTCTTACATTACGCTACACACACACACACACAACAAAACTATTACTATACAGATAGATTAAAGACTTATAAATGAAAATCAAGTCTTTAAAACTTTAAATCCATGTCACTGCAGAAGAAAAAATGTTTTCAAAAGAAAATATGGAAAAATATATTTAGGACTTTGGGATACGAAAAATTACTACACAAAGCATAAGAAGAAGATTGGTAAATTTAAATTTCTGCACAATAAAGGTACTTTAAAAAAGTAAAACAGGCCGGGGGTGGTGGCTCACGCCTGTAATCCCAGCATTTGGGAGGCCAAGGTGGGCGGATCACGAGGTGGAGAGATCGAGATCATCCTGGCCAACATGATGAAACCCCGTCTCTACTAAAAAATACAAAAATTAGCTGGGCATGGTGGTGCGTGCCTGTAGTCCCAGCTACTCGGGAGGCTGAGGCAAGAGAATTGCTTGAACCCGGGAGGCGGAGGTTGCAGTGAGCCAAGATCGTGCCACTGCACTCCAGCCTGGCGACAGAGCAAGACTCCGTCTCAAAGAAAAAAAAAAAAAAGGTAAAACACATTTGGAGAAAGTATTTGCAATGAATGCAACCGATACAAGATTGGTTCCCAAAATATATAAAGTCACTCCACAGAACACTAGAATAACGAACTCCCCCATCCACCGTGGGCAAGATACAAACAGGCACTCACAGAAAAACCCAAATGACAAGCATTTGCAAAGGTGTTCAGCATCATTCAGGATCAGCAAAACACAAATTAAAACAATGATTTCACACCGTCAAACTGTCAGAAAAGTTTTTAGAGCAGGGAAAACTCAGCTTTGATAAAGACGAAGAGCAAGGGAGATTGTCACACACTGATCCATACAGATATTCAAGAGTAAAGACTGATGGAGACTTCAGGGTCTTCTGATACCACCGTTTTCAAACGTGGTTTCCAGGATCACTGCAGCAGGAAAAGAGCACAGAGAGCTCAGTCATCCTTGTATGCTTACCCTGGAAGTAACACATAGCACATCCACTTACAGTCCATTGGCAGAACTAGTCTCAAGGTACCCATCTAGCTGTCGAAGAGGATGAGAAATGTAATCTTTTTGTGTGCCCAGAAAAAGGAAAATGAAATAAGATTTGATGAACACATGGCATTCTCTCGACCATATTTGACAAAGTATTAAAATTATATAAAGTTAGGTAGCAGATAAATGTTAATTTTACCATTCTTTATATTTGTGTATATCCTTAAATACTTCATAATTTTTCAAAAAGGAGGAAAATGAAGAGAGATTAAATTATCTGTTCTAGTTTACAGATCTAATAAGTGAAGGATTGAATATAACTATCTCTATATAAACTCTCTTCCTCAAGTGTCAAATCCAGGTACTGTATTGGGATTATTCATTAAAGAAATATTTATTGGCCAGGTGTGGTGGCTCACGCCTGTAATGCCAGCACTTTGGGAGGCTGAGGCGGGCAGATCACCTGAGGTCAGGAGTTTGAGACCTACTAAAAATACAAAACTACTAAAAATACAAAAATTAGCCAGGAATGATGGCAGGCGCCTATAATCCTAGCTACTTGGGAGGCTGAGGCAGGAGAATCACTCGAACCCAGGAGGTGGAGGTTGCAGTAGCCAAGATCACGCCACTGCACTCCAGCCTGGGCCACAGAGCAAGACTACATCTAAAAAAAAAAAAAAACAACAACAACCCCAAATATTTATTGAGCTCCCATTATATTCCTGCCCTTGAGCCTTGAGGAGGGTACAGTGCAATGGTAGAAGAGACAAACACATAAATAAATTCTTACAAAGCAATGGGACATGAAGCAAATTATATACAAAGTGCTCCTGACCGTTATAATCTGGTACATATTCACTGGAGACTTACTCATGGTGGTCCTGACTCCCTGAGAGTTTTAAAATGTACATTAGCAGTGCATGAGGTCAATGTCATTTTCAATTATGAGAGTTGAACTTTTGCGGAGTGATCTTAGAAAATGCCTGAAATAGGGCCGAGCGCGGTGACTCATGCCGTAATCCCAGCATTTTGGGAGGCCGAGGCGGGTGGATCACAAGGTCAAGAGATCAAGATCATCCTGGCCAACATGGTGAAACCCCATCTCTACTAAAAAATACAAAAATTAGCTGGGTATGGTGGTGCGTGCCTGTAGTCCCAGCTACTAGGGAGGCTGAGGCAGGATAATTGTTTAAACCCAGGAGGCAGAGGTTGCAGTGAGCCGAGATCACACCACTGCACTCCAGCCTGGCGCCTGGTGACACAGCAAGACTCTGTCTCAAGAAAAACAAAAAAAAGAAAATGCTTGAAATAGAACCTTGTCATAAACTCCACCTGATTCATACTCAGCCTGTACAGACTTGCTAGGGAGATTCTGCTGAAACAATACAGTCTTCTTAAACTTCATGTCTTCAGATAAGAAGTCCTTTGCTGATCTGCTCCAAAGCAGAATTGAGAGAACCAAGTTCCCAAGGGAAAGGAGACTTGCTCAGCTTGCTAGTATTAAAGTCTTGTGCCAATGTGGCACAATTCTCAATGTGTCAACTAAGCTGACAATTCTCAATGTGTGGCAAATCTGCGGAGGTCAGAGATGAAAAGACCTAGCATATTTTCTAGATTCTTCCATGTTCATAAATTTGTTTCTGATGATTTATCTTCTTACAGTCTCCTCAACGTGATTGTTTAAAATTTCCATTATAGATACCGCTATGTTTCTCCAATGGGTTCCATAGTCTAGTTTATTCATTCATTCAACACAAATGTTTGAGTTGGAAATATAGTGACTAGCAAAACAGACACAGTCTCTGATCTCATGGAGTTTATATCCCAGTTGGAGAAGTAGACATTAATTAAATAAGTATGCCATTAAATGTCTTATATATGGATAAGAGTAACAACGAAAAATAAAGGGTGCTGTGAAAGAGAATAGAGGCTACCAGGAATTCTAATTTAGAAGGGAAGGATTAGGGAATGCCAAACTAGGCTGGTGGTGGCTTGGCCTAGGGAAGTGGTAGAGGGAAGTCTAGATATTTGTGATGTTTTTTGGTGACTAAATAGGTAGGATTTGATGGTTAATAGCTATGTAGGTAGATATGGAGACAGACTATCCGGGATGACTCCTACACCTGAATCCTCAATATAAATATTTCCTTTACCTTATTAGAATATTTTCTCTTATCTGTTTTTAAAAAACACATATTTATCTATGTGTTGCATTCCTTGCACACGTTTGACCTTAAACATAGATATTTCCTTACTTGACAAAAGGATCACTGGGATATTGACCACCTTTCACCTTGCCGTATTCAGTACCACTAGTCCTTTTGTCCTGTAGGCAGTGTTGCTAAATCCAGATGTATGGGGCTCTCACCCCTCTCCTACTCTATGTAGTTAGTCTACACTTTCAAAGAGCAATTTAAAATTTAAATTTCATTTATTTACATTGCAGTCACATATACATTAACATGATGCATACACAAGGATGTATACACAAAAGGGTATATGATGAAAAGTAGATCTCCTTCAACCCTAGGTTGTCTACCTGCTCTGCCAAAGTCAACCACCATTATACATTTCTTAACTATGCCCAAAAGATCATTTTTGCATATGCAAATGAATATTTTGTAAATAAATGGAAGTGTACCATACACACTGTTCAACACCTTTCAATTTTCACGACATATCTGGAAGATCTTTTCATGTCATCTTTTTATGACAGTATACAATTTTATTTATCTATTTATTATTCTTTTTTTTTTTTTGAGATGGAGTCTCACTATTGTTGCCCAGGCTGGAGTGCAATGGTGAGATCTCAGCTCACTACAACTTCCACCTCCTGAGTTCAAGCAATTCTCTTGCCTCAGCCTCCCGAGTAGCTGGGATTACATACATGTGCCTGCCACCATGCCCAGTTAATTTTTGTATTTTTTTAGTAGAGACAGCGTTTCACCATGTTGGCCAGGCTGCTCTCGAACTCCTGACCTCAGGAGATCTGCCTGCCTCAGCCTCCCAAAGTGTTGAGATTACAGGTGTGAGCCACTGTGCTCAGCCACAGTTTAATTTAACTAATATAATTTAATATAATTTGTTTATTCTGCCCTTTATTGATGAATATTTTCATTGTTTCTAATCGTAGGCCCTTACAGACAATGCTGCAATAAATAATCTTTACATAGCTCATTTCACAAATATGAAAGCACCTCTATAGAAAAAATTCCTATATGTGGAATGTGGAACCAAAAGGCATGTGCATTTGTCATTTTGATAGCTATTGCTGTAATTTTAAAGTATATTCCAAGTTATACTTCCACTTGCAAATGTGTTATAGTTCCTGCTTTCCCACCTCTCCACCCATACATTATGTCATCAAATTCTTTGATCTTTGCCAATCTGAGAAGTGCAAATATTATTGCACAATTCTGATCTGCATTTATCTCACAGTGAGATTAAACATCTTTTCCTTTTTAACAGCCCTAAGATTATACCTCTTCTGTGAACTTTGCACAACTGCTATCTTAGGTGAAAGAAGCTTTTCAAAATGAAAATTAATAAAAAGTGATCTTGATCAACTATGATTAAAGATAGATTATCAAATCTGGTTGATAATGTACTGTCTTTTGAATATGAAGAAATGAAGATCAATTTTGATAAAGTCATTAACTAATTTGCAAAAGTTAACTCAAAATATTACTGTTTATCACTGAGATAGAACTAAAATTGGCATATTTTCCCTTTTTCAAAAGGAACAAGTGATTCATTCACACAGCAAATGCATGTTGCTGAGTGAAAGAAGCCAGAATGATAAGGCTACATTCTGGAAAAATTTTATATTCTGGAAAAGGTAAAACTTAGAGAACAGAAACAGATCAGCCAGGTGTTGCTGGAGTTTGGGAGAGAAGAACATTGACTATGTGAAGCACAAGTGATCTGAGGGGGGCATCTAACTATTCTGTATGCTACTGTAGGGGTGGATGCATGATACTATCACTTGTGGAAAACCATAGAACTTTACAAAACTAACAGTGAACCTTAATGTATGCAAAATTTTACAATATCAACTAGGAGGTTGGAGGATCCCAGAATGAAATACAGGCAATGACAAAAGAACCTAACCATATTACATATTTATAACATAACTGCACCAAAAATGATTGGTATTCTGTAACTGCGGAAATACTGGAAACTGGAAAACTGAAAGCAAAAGAAACTGTACTTAGCACTCTACTCTAGTTGGTAAAGGGTTTCTCAAGGGGCACCAGTTAACGATTCTGAGACTGCTGAACAGGTATACAGGGACTGACCAAATAAGTAAATGGCTGGTACATGCACACTCTCAGGGAGGGAAGCCACAGGTAAACGAGACGAAGAGGCTCTAATGTCATGTGTGATTGTGGATTAGAAGCAGAAACATAAATATGAACTTTTGTTTAGATTAACATAAATATTAATGGATAGATATAGAAATAATGATGGATATGGGTATATATACAGGTTAGTATACAGTCACGTATTTCTTATCCCTATCCACTGAAAGGGCCTAGAAACAACAATACTCCAGTAGCAAGATGCACATCTCATGCCCATGTCTTGGTTTCGTTATTATTTTCCAGCAAAAGGAGCCAGGGCTTCTTGGAGAAATGACTGATTCTAAGGCTGGGTCAGAGAGTATACCAGGTGACACTGGCACATCTTATAGTGCTGGAAAGTAAGAAAATACTCAAAAAATAAACCCCTGGAGATATTTCATATGGACACAGAGGCCAAGTGGAACAGCTTCCAGTGGCCAAAGCTGGAAACATTGGGGAAAAAATAAAAAAAGTATTAGGTTACAATCCAAAATATAAAATAATCACTAGTTCATACTAATGTGCATAACTATTGACTAAGTAAGTAAATGGATGAAAAAAGATAACTCTCTCCCATACAAAATAAACCCCCAAAATTTTGTAGATGATACCCCTGCAATGAGGCAGAGCATAACTCCTGCCCCTGTAAATGTGGACTGCACTTAGTGACTTGCTTCTAAAGAGCGCAGTACAGAAAGGAGGGGAGAAGTAACTCAGCAATGAAGAAACCTGACAAACACCATCATCTCCAGGCAGCCGAGCTTAACATCATCAGTGATAAGACATCTTCATAGCATGTATATTTGACATGATGTGTTGAGAATGTACTTAGTTTCTGTGGTCTTCTTCTCAAAGACCCTTAACACCAGGCTCACCAGGAGAAAACGAATCCAAATAGAGGGACATTCTATAAAATACCTGACCAACACTCCCTCCTAAAAACTGTCAAGGTCATAAAGGAAAGTCTAGGAAGAAGGAAAGTCTGAGACATTGTCTCAGCCCAGAGGAGCCTTAAGAAGGCATGACAACTAAATGTACTGTGATATCCTGAATGGGATACTGGAACAGAAAAATGATATTAATAAATTCGATCAAAGCATAGAGCGCAGTTAATAAAAATGTGTCTATATCATTTCTTCATTTGTTGTAACAAATGGTACCATACAAATGTAAGATGTTAATAATTGGGGAAACTGGATGCAGGGTGTCTGGGAACTCTAATGTCTGCAACTTTTCTGTAAAGCTACATTTTACTTATTTATTTATTTATCTATTTATTTATTTTTGAGACAAGGTCTCCTTCTGCCTTCCAGGCTGGAGTACAGTGGCACTATCACAGCTCACTGCACCCCTGACCTCCTGGGCTCAATAGATCCTCCAGTTTTAGTCTACTGAGTAGCTGGAACTACAGAAGTATGCCACCACGCCCACTTAATTTTTGTATTTTTTGTAGAGATGGTGTTTTGCCATGTTGCCCAGGCTGGTCTCGATCTCCTGGCTCAAGCAATGTACCCACCTTGGCCTCTCAAAGTGCTGGGATTACTAACGCTATTTTAAAGTAAAAAGTTTAAAACTTAAAAAATAAGATTGGCTGGGTGTGGTGGCTCACGCCTGTAATCCCAGCACTTTGGGAGGCTGACGCAGGCGGATCACGAGGTCAGGAGTTCGAGACCAGCCTGGCCAAGACGGTGAAACCCCATCTATACTAAAAATACAAAAATTAGCAGGGTGCAGTGGCAGGTGCCTGTAATCCCAGCTACTTGGGAGGCTGAGGCAGGAGAATCACTTGAACCTGGGAGGCAGAATTTGCAGTGAGCTGAGACTGCACCACTGCATTCTAGCCTGGGTGACAGAGCAAGACTCTGTCTCAAAAATAATAATAAGATTGATAAATGGATAGATAGCTGTGTGATAAAGCAAGTGTAATAAAATATTATAGGTAAGATCTAGGTGCTGGGCATACAAGTGATTGCTGTAAAATTTTTTCTGACTGCTGTATGTTTGAAAATATGCACAATAAAATATTGGCAAAAAGAATATTAATATAATTCAAAGTTATTAACATTGCTCATATTTTTCCTTTTGCACTTTCTTTTTCCCTTATTTATTTATGATTATACATACAAAGTTTTTAAAAAGAAATTTTTACTGTTACATTTCATTTCTGACCATTACTACCATTCATTTTTTTCATGATTATTCCTGAAAATTATTTTGTCACGTGGAAGGTTGTTTAAAAATTATACCCCCTGGATATCAAATCATTAGCTATGCCACTGCCTAGTACAACCGAGTGTGCACTACCCTGGGGATCCCCCAGCCAGCTCCTGTCCTGGGGAGAGGCTGTGTAGGCAGCGTTCACTGAGCTCTCTGTAGAGTGCTGAGAGCCCAAAGGGCAGCAGCTGCAGTGGCAGCGTGAGGGCTGGCAGCCTCGACAGTGGCCCCACGGCCCTTGTGATGGTGAGAATCATGCTGTCAGCTTCAGCACAGGCATTTGCAAGAGACACTGGGCACTTTTGGCCCAGACGTTGGCAGCCTCAACAACAGACAGATTCCCAGGGAGCGGGAGCAGAGCAGAAGGAGGACCATGGCGATGCCACCTGGTATCTGGGGAAAAAGCCAAACACACTGGATTGTATGTTTGTACATATATATGTATATATGTATGTATGTGTGTATGTATATTTATGAATTTTAGAGCCAGGATTACACTCTTGTTGCCCAGGCTGGAGTGCAGTGATGTGATCATAGCTCACAGTAACCTCAAGCTCCTGGCCTCAAGCAATCTACTCACCTTGGCCTCCTGAAGTGCTGGGATTACAGGCGTGAGCTGCACCTGGCCTTGTTGCCTTTTATAACTCTTTTTTTTTCATTGTGGTTTTGACTTGTATTTCTCTAATGATCAGTAATGTTGAGCTTTTTTTCATATGCTTGTTGGCTGGATGTATATCTTCTTTTAAAAAGTGCCTGTTCATGTCCTTTGCCCACTCTTTAATGAGGTTCTTCATTTTACTCTTATTAATTTATTTATTTTTATGGATGCTGGATATTGACTTTTGTCCGATGCATAGTTTGCAAAAACTTTCTTCCATTCTGTAGGTTGTCTGTTTACTCTGATGATAGTTTCTTTTGCTGTACAGAAGCTCTTTAGTTTAATTAGATCCCACTTGTCAATTTTTGCTTTTGTTGCAATTGCTTTTGGCACCTTCATCATGAAATCTTTGCCCGTTTCTATGTCTAAAATGGTTTAGCCTAGGTTTTCTTCCAGGGTTTTTATAGTTTTGGCTTTCACAGTTTAGTCTTTAATCCGTCTTGATTTGATTTACACCAGTCAGAATGACTACTATTAAAAAGTCAAAAAATAACAGATGCTGGTGAGGTTGCGATGGAAAAGAAATGCTTATATGTTATTGGTGGGAGTGTAAATTATTAAGCAAAAACCACGATTACTTTTTGCACCAACCTAATAGTTCAACATGTAGAAAGCAGTGTGGCAATTTCTCAAAGACTTAAAAACAAAACTACTCTTCAATTCAGCAATCCCATTACTGGGTATATGCACAAAAGAATATAAATCATTCTCTCATAAAGACACATGCATGCATATGTTTGTCACAGCACTATTCACAATAGCAAAGACATAGAATCAACCCAAATGCCCATTAATGACAGACTGGATAAGGAAAATGTGGTACTTATACACTTTCTAATACTATGCAGCTATGAAAAAGAATGAGACTGTGCCCTTTGCAGGAACATGTGTGGAGCCGGAGGCCATTATCCTTGGCAAACTAATGCAGGAACAGAAAACCAGATATCACATGTGCTTATTTATAAGTGGGAGCTAAATGATGAGAACACATGGACAGAGAGAAGGAACAACAGATACTGGAGTCTACTGAAGGATGGAGGGTGGGAGGAGAAAGAAGATCAGGAAAAATAACTAATGGGTACTAAGCTTAATACCTGGGTGATGAAATTATCTGTACAACAAACCCCTGTGACACAAGTTTACCCATATATAAAACCTGCACATGTACCCCTGAACTTAAAATAGAAGTCTAAAAAAAGAAAATCACAATTTAAGTGATTCAGAAATGTATGGGGAAAAAACTCATTTTTCTCATTTTTTAACAACTCCTCCCCACCTTCCTAATTTGTATGATGATGACTTAGATATGCAACCCAGTTATTAACCGGGGCCCCCCTGTACATTCCATCCTTGGCTCAGTTTCCCTGGTTTTCTGAAAATTTCCAGAGGTACTTAAGTTCTCCATGGTCTTGGAGTTTACACATCCATATTAGTCTCTGTTTTACAGCACATGAATCTGGATGTGAAACCCCACCGCCTCTCACACCCACCCTTGATGGGAGATATCTCTTCACTAAAGATTTGGGGAGAGTGATGGAGGAGTTGACATGGCAATGCAAATGATTTCAAATCCATAGGCCTGCTGGCTACAAGGGCACAAGGGACAGGCTGCTCTCACTACCTCCTGGACTGGCTTCAAAGCCTAGATCAATGCTGGATGTCTTCCCAGTTACCAGCAAAAGGGCTGAAGTAGTATTTCTGAGTGTGGAAGATGCTACCTCTAGAACCCTACCAAGCATCGTGCTTCCTTTTCAGTAGTGGAGGCATAAAATGCAGCCATTTGTCCTTTAATTTGAAGGGGTGCCCCAGGGTAACCCAGGCTCTGTACTGATGTGGCACTGTGTGGCCTAAACATTTCACTGACATGGCAGAGCCCCCAGCCTCCGAAGCACAAGTGTCTTATCAAGGCCTCCAATGTACTTGCACTTCTTGCTCACCCACTATGATTAACGTGATATCATTGATACAGTGGATCAATTTGATGTGATATTCTCTCTAACTTCTAAGAGGTATTCTAGCAGTGCAACAGCTAGTGTTTCCTGGGGTCCTTGCCAAGGTGAACTGCTACATCATGGGAAAGTGCTCTCTTATCAATGAATTCTTTATCAAACTGTATGCTCTACCTCCCTCAATTATGCATACTCAGGGTTGTAAAAAGAAAAACTTTAGACAAATTGAATTTAACAGAGTTTAATTGAGCAAAGAACGATTTGCAAATCAGACAGCCACTTCTCCCCAACCCTGTCTCTCCTCCCAACCAGAGAGGATTTATGGACAGAAAAAGGAAAGTGATGTTCAAAAAATGGAAATGAGGCACAGAAACAGATGGATTGGTTACAGCTCAGTGTTTGCCTTATTTGAATGCTGTTGAACAGTTGGCTGCCTGTGAGTGGTGGAAGTGTAGTTTCTGTGATTGGCTGAGACTCAGCTACTTGTTACAAGAGTGGGTTACAGTGTGTTTACACATCCAGTTAGGTTACAGTTCACTACATACATAAAAACCTTTAGGCCGAACTTAAAATAAGAGAGGAGGCAGCTTTAGATTCAACTGAATTTAATACAATCCCTATGTACTCTTCCGGCTTCTGACCTGACTGGCTTCAGGTCCTGCAGCTCCTTCGAGGAATGGTCTCTCTTCTCCCTGAGCAGGCTCCTCAATTATGTTGTGACTTTACCCTCGCTACTGGTTTGGTGGCAGGATGAAGGAAGACGTTGAGATTCTGTGGCGAAAGAAGTTGTTTTCTTGCAAGGCAAAAATCTCTGTATTGACTTCAAAAGTAGGGAGTGCTAACCTTTAACCAACCATGAGAATGGGCCCCTTCTGCAGGCACAGAGAATTTAGAGGAAATCTGGGAAGTCAAAATTTACAAGGACATCAGCTCATATGTCCTCACCCCAAATCTCAGAATCCCATTCCTTCCCAATTAGGATTGTGACTTTGACACAGACAGCTCACTAAGATTGAGAATTCTGCCTTCACTGGAGCTCTGCGACTTTTGTTTGTTTGTCTGGTTTGTTGGTTTTCTTTTTGAGATAGGGTCTCGCTCTGTCACCCAGGCTGGAGTGCAGTGACATGATCACAGCTCACTGCAGCCTCAACCTCCAACTCCTGAGGCCCAAGCAATCCTCCCCCTCAGCCTCCCAAGTAGCTGGGACTACAGTCACGCACTACCATGCCCAGCCAATTTTTGTGTTTTTTGTTGAGAGAGGGTTTTTGCCATGTTGCCCAGGCTGGTCTGGAACTCCTGAGCTCAAGCAATCCTTCCTCGGTCTCCCAAAGTGCTAGGATTACAGGCATGAGCCCCAACACCAAGCCGTGGCTTTCTAATTTAAATTCTGGATCTCATATTCAGGAGGTCCAAACTCTGACTGCAGGAGATGAGAGAGAGTCTCTTGTTCTGCCAAGATCTTCTGGCTTTTACATTCAGCCTGAAATTGGTGGTTAATCACCCACAACCTTTCATTGTCTCTCTCCAATACATTGAGAGTGGCCAGTAACAGCCATGCTATTTTATTGTCCTTAAATTACTACTTTATCCGAACCTCTGGATTCCCAAAGTATAGTGCCCTCTAGCTCACTCCCTTCGGTCTGCAGCCCATTCCAGTTCACCACTCTTGAAAGTTTTGCCCTGCCAGGACTCCATCTACCACTAGGGAAGAGTTCTCATCACCAACCAGTCAGCCGCAACCCAGCTTCAAAATCGTATGTTAGAGGCTGCTTCCTAGGACCACCTCACCCCTGTGCCTGCTGTTGTAGGTCAGGTTCCTCTGGGCTCTCAGATTCTGAGATTTGCCTGTAGGGGAACATTAGAAAATGTGTTCAGGGCCGGGCGTGGTGGCTCACGCCTGTAATCCAAGCACTTTGGAGGCCAAAGCTGGTGGATCACCTGAGGTCAGGAGTTCAAGACCAGCCTGACCAACATGGTGAAATCCCATCTTAAAAAAAGAAAAAAAGAAAGAAAATGTGTTCAGGAGCTGAGCCCTTAGGGCGTGAGGGAAGCAGGATTGCATAGAGGGAGAAGTTGAATTGTAGGCCAGTTACAATAGAGGACTTAGCTGATCCCACAGAAAGTTCTGGAGCTGTGATAGTTAATCAGAAATGTCATACACTAAGGTCTGGGGATGTGTCAACTGGTTACTATCCCTGAGGCAGGGGATAATTTTGGATGAGGTCACCCTACCTTGAAAGTGGCCAGTAAAAGCCACATTTCCCTCTACCCAATCCTGCTTCCCTCATGCCCTCAAGGCTCAGCTCCTGAAAGCATTTCCTAATATTCCCCTACAGGAGAACCTCAAGTCTGAGAGTGGGGAAGCTGACCTACAGGTAGAATGACCAGGAGCAACCAGGACTGAGGAACACCCTAGGATATGGGAACGTCAGTGCTAAAACTGAACAGTCGCAAGCACGCAAGGGTATTTGGTCACTCTAGAACATCTGTCCATAAGCCCTGGCCTTATACTACAGATAGCTATGAATCTGTCAATTATAATTTATCAATAACAATAATGGCTCATGCCTGTAATGAGCCACTTTGGGAGGCCAAGGCTGGAGGATCACTTGAGGCCAGGATGTAAAGACAAGCCTGGGCAACATAGCGAGGCCTAGTCCCTACAAAAAATTGAAAAATTAGCTGGGCATAATGGCACATACCTATACTCTCAACTGCTGGGCAGTCTGAGGTGGGAAGATCTCTTGAGCCTAGGCAGTCAAGGTTATCGTGAGCTATGATGGCATCACTGCACTGCAGCCTGGGTGACAAAGTAAGACCCTGTCTCTTAAATAAACAAATAACAACAATAAAATAAATATACATGAATAGAATATATATCAGTAGTTAAAATGCTGGGCCACTGGATACGTTTTAAGGAGTAGCTCAACTAAAAAAATGCTGCTAGAAGATTTGTGACTATATTTGATTTGTAATCTTTAGTGAGTCATGGAATAGGAATATTATTATCTCTCAGGTCATGTCCATGACATAAAAATGGAGTAGAAGTTGCTGAAACAAGGCTGAGTTAACAAGTTGTAAGGAAATAAAAGATCACATCAGAAAAGCTAGAAACATCAAGGACATCAGGTTGGCTAGCAACAGCATCAGAACCACCTGGGGCTCTTACTGCGAAGGCAGAGTCCCACCAGCAGACATAGCCCAATTTGGTAGCTCCAGGATCAGGGCAGAGGGCCACTGGAAGCTGCCTTTTTAACAGGTTCCATAGAAGACACTAATAGAAGTGACACCAAATCTCACTCTAAGAGGCACCGCAGTGTTTCTACCATTCACTTTCTTTTAGCCTGTTGATTAATCACCAATTATGTTTTCAAGTTTTGGCAGGTTAGCTTGCCAGATAAAATACATAACACCTAGTTAAATTTGCATTTCAGATGAACAACAAATAGCTTTTTAGTACATCTCATGGGACTATAAAATATTAATAATATAAAAACATAATATACTATAATAGTAATATAATGTTATAATATGAATAATACTGTTATAAATTAAATGATCACATCAAATAAACATAAATAATATAAGTAATAAATATAAAACATAAAAGAGTGTTTAATAAGAAGAAACTATTCATTGTTTACCTGAAATTCAAATGTAACTGAACATTCTACATTTTTATTTGCTTAATCTGCCAGCCCTGCTATCAAGGGAATTTTCAAACATACACAAAAGTAGAAAGAAAGTAGAATAGACCACACGTAACCATCCCTCTGCTTGAATAATTATCAACATTGTGCTCCAGTTAATTTTTACTTAACTTTTATGCTTATCCCCCATGCAGTGGAGAACATAGAAAAATATTATGTTCTTAAGTAGCTTATCCTTAAGCTGGGGAACACGGTGCACATTCATGAAATTACTATGGAAGAAATAGGTGCTGAAGTGTGTGACGCTGACTGTAAATTCCACAGCAGTTTGGGCAAGGGAGCATCAGCCAGTGTTGACTGGGGTGGTCTTGGCTGAGGGAAGGTGGGATGGAGATTGTGTTAGGCCTGATAAAATCTGTGTAGATAGAGATGATTAACCAGGCTTTCCAGGTGGTAGGTGAGGTAGCCAGCATAACCAGGCTGTATTCGCTCTGGCTCTATAAAAAAAAATCTCTCTCTCCATTTGAAAGCACTCATCATACCCAGACCCTCCACCAAACCCCTGAGCTTCACACTTTAATCATCTGGGCCCAGAGCAGCTGTCACCCATCAGACCAGTATACATCAAGCACTACTGCAAATTACATCATCAGAACCGATTAGCTCTTGAACGTGTCAGCAAAATAGCGCTTCGATCTTCTCTGGGTGATTCGATAATTAACCTCTGGAATATGCTGTCTTTGACATCATTGGGGAGTTAAATTTTTCCTAGA